>CAJUYI010002679.1:8300-29126 GCA_910591695.1 Galerucella pusilla | reverse complement strand
CGAAAGGAAGATTATCATAAAATGTCCAACAATCTTGAGGTATGCACCTTTTTATTGTCTGAAGGTGGTCATACTTTGTTTTTGTTATTTTGTTTCTTTGGTTGTATAGGGGGGGAAATTCCGTCATTTTAAAATCTTTTATTTTATTTGGTCGACTCTGCAATTCATCGAATAATTCAGTAATGAAGTTAAGTTTATATTTGATAGCGCCTCGATAATACTCCAAGGCTCTAATCTCGCTTATTACAAATTTTTTGATGGTTTTATTGACCTGTATTTCATCAAATCCTTTTTACTGAAATCTCTGAAAAAATCAAAGTCTTTGTTTTTGCTATGTATGGTGACTGTCTGGCTTCGGTGGTAATTCTCAAATAATCGCTAGGTAAGTATATTTCTTTATTTTTGAGTCGTCTCTCTACATATAGTGCTATGCACGGAGTCACACTCCATTTGCGTATGACCCTTTTCAAGAAATTTTTGGGTGATTTTGACATAATGTTTTTCAGATATATATAATAGAGCATTAGCCAAAATTGCATTCCTATTTTGTGCAGTACACCCATTGGAGTATATTATAATAGGCTTTTTGTCAGCACTGCTGAGAAATTTTTCCTCAAGGAAATCGAGCAGAAAAGAAGCATAGGTTGAGGCCTGTCCATCCGCTTGAGTCTCGTTATACCAGTACCAAACCACTTCTTTGGTTGCAAGATTGTGAAGCGTGAAATTATGACAGCACAAATTAGTCTTATAATAGAGAGTACTAGCCGGAATTTGTGAAGATAGCTTGACAGCCTGTACATCCATCGTAACAAGACGACATTTTCTCTTCATTGCTTGTTCTTCATCCTTCTCTTTCTCAGCCCTTGCTGCATTTTTTGCCTCTATGTGCTTCTTGTAGTCCTCTTCAGCTACATTACCATTCTTGAACATAAAGTAAACATCACACTGATCTTTTCGAGGTGAAAAAATACCGATCTTCATTTTTTTTGTTGCTTTTCTCAGCAGCTTAGAAGAAAGATTTTCATCTATACATTGTTTTTGGTGAACTTTGAACAGACAGTTCCAAGACTGGAAAGTTTGTTCCAGATAAAGCTGATCTGTGTCTTTCCTACAGTAATGGGATGGCAATTTATGTAAATTAATTTAAAATGCCTCTAAGAATTCTCTATCTTTTTTAAAAATATCTGTTCGTTCAAATCTCGTAGAAACTTCAACTTGATTACTTCTTACTATACCATTACTTGCGGATAAAGCCCAAGATCTTGCAGACCACTGTCCTAAACTGAGTGTGTTCAGATACATCAAGATACATCCCAGCAAATCAGCCTTTGAAATATTAAAAAAGTGATATTATTGCGCAATTTTACAATACACCTGCCCTGTTTCAGAAAAGAGCGAAAATTGAATTTTTCATATAAATACATTATTTTTACTTACTTCTGAATTATTGTGAAAACACTGGAAACATAACCTCGTAAGTTTCAAAACTTCAATAAATGAAAATAAACGAAGTTTGATGGTAAGTTACTGACTATAATATGGTTTTAAATGAAACTAAGTATACATCATGTCAAAAGTAACTTCTGTCATTCTGATGATGATATTTATATCGAAACAATTGTCAATTTACTTGCAATTTACAGATTTTTACAAATATATTGTGGAGTCATTTAAAAACACTTAGTTTCATTTAAAACCATATGATGAGTAGATTCCACGAAGTGAGGGTTTATACAGTTAACTCTACTGACTATAATTATAATTTTACTGTAGAAATACATTGATTGATCATATTTGCATATAGATAAAAATTCACGCATTAAAAAGAAGGCAATTCTACGAATTTCAAACATGACTCACCTATGAATGCTACAATAATGTAATACATACTGAGTGGTTACGAGGTACTGCATCCACAATTTAGCGCGAAACACATACGAGGAAATGTTTTCATATTTTTCTCGCTTATCGGATTTTTTGTTTGTTTTAAATTCGATTCAGTAGATGGCGGAACTAGTTATGAATTGAAATACATCAAAATCTCAATTTGAATGATTTTGCGGGTTACGAGGTCCTGCTTTTCAGCACTCGAGGGGTTGACGACCTTTTATCAAAGTTTAAGAGAGGAGGATTTTCTGCTTGGGGATATGTTGACGCAATAGTTATAGAGGTTGCAGGCAAACATAACGGTATTTATGCCAACTGCATGCAACGCGCCCTGAACTTGAACCATTAGAATTAGATGGTCGGAGAAAGGGCTGTTCACAAACCACACTTGTTCTGTTCAGTTACAGAATGCAACTCAAAATACAACCTCTTGTGGGAAGAAATGAAGTACGAAGGAGTTATTCTTGATAGCACTGCTCACATTATATGACCTCAGAAGCAACAAGTGCTGGATATGCCGCAAACTTTTGAAAAAACTTTGTTATGTGGACGAAACTGAAACCTCGACGGGCTATTCTGGAATACTGGAGCTTGATGCAACACAGTCCATGGGAATGGCAATGAACAATTTGTTCACAAGGCGGAATTTCAAACTCACGCTAGACATTGTTAACGAGAGGTAAGCAGGAATGGGGGTTACAGGTCCTAATACTATCAAATCAAAAATATTCCAAGTGACACCATCATATTGAACGCTATAAATATTCCGACAGCGTATATACGTATTTCAAGGCTGTATTCATTTTTAATTTCTTCTATTTCTCTTTAATCAAATTGTGGAAATATACAGTGCGTCCATAAAGTAACGCATAAATTCATTATTAGCTAAATAAACAATAATATTAAAAATTCTCGAAATAGGTCAATTTTTGATTTTAATTTACTGTTTTTTCAAATTATAATGTTATTTACAGGGTGAACCATCTTCGTGTGATGACGTCATCGCCATTTTTTTTAAGTGGAACACCCCAATTTTTTTTCGATTTCCGGATTTCTCTTGACGAGCTGATTCCAAAAATGTATAACACTTTGTTTCAAATTGGTACAGGATGGAAAAAAATACAAAAATTGTAATTACATAATTATGAAATTACTGTGATTTACTACCAAAAAGAAACAAAAGAAAATTTACAATAAATGTTCAAATTGTTCTCCATTGACTGCTAGACAATGACAGAAACGGACATTACATTCTTCTTTAACATTTTGTAGCATAGCGGGTGTTATGTTCTGCATTTCTTGCCTGATTCGGTCTTTTAGATCACGGATATTGTCAGGTCTGTTAGTATAAACTTTAGATTTTAAATAACCCCATAAAAAGAAGTCTAATGGGGTAAGATCAGGGGATCTAGCGGGCCATTCCACTGTTCCCCTTCTTCCTATCCACCGTTGTGGAAAGGTCCTGTTTAAAAACTCGCGCACAGTTACAGCGAAATGTGCACCATCCTGTTGAAACCAGATTCCACGGTCTAAATTGTTGGGTATTTGAATATCAGGAAAAAGCTGGATCAGATCAGGAATCATTGTATTTTGTAGGAAATCCAGATACAATGCTCCTGTTAAATTTTCGTCAAAAAAATATGGACCAATAATTGTATTTCTCACAATACCAGCCCATACGTTGATTTTT
The DNA here is from genome assembly GCA_910591695.1 of Galerucella pusilla. NCBI lineage: Eukaryota > Metazoa > Arthropoda > Insecta > Coleoptera > Chrysomelidae > Galerucella > Galerucella pusilla. Next base: position 25,549 of record CAJUYI010002679.1, on the reverse strand, counting down.
TGTGGTCTTTGCGTATGGCATTCTTGTATCCAGTGTGGATTCCCATCAGACCAATAACGGGTGTTTTGCCTATTAACATGCCCGTTCAAATAAAACGTTGCCTCGTCCGAAAATAAAACGTTGTCAGTGAAATTATTTTGATTCATCACATACTCGCAGAATTCAGTTCTTCGGTCAAAATCGTCTTCAGACAATTCATGGATGAGTCGTACTTTATAAGGATGGTATTTTACCTTTTTAAAAATGTTTGCTACTGAAGACTTTCCAATACCCAAATCCCTAGATAATCCTCGCACTGTGCAGTGTGGATTTTCTATTGCCGACAAAATTATGTCTTCTTGAATATTTTCATTAATTTTTGTTCTACCGGGCTTTGGTGCATCCCTCACATGTCCTAATTCTCTGTATTTTTGCTCTATTCTGCTTACAGTAGATTGTGAAATGGGTTCACGATCTGGGTGCATCTCATGAAATAATCTGCATACCTCTTGTTGACTCCGCATCCTGTCGCCAATACCAATCATCATTAATATTTCAATCCTCTCACTTTCGGTTAACCGCATTTTGTTAAAGAAGATGCAAAATTATGATATGATAAATTTCTTTGTAGATAGTTTTCACATAAACGTACCTTGTTTACAGAGTTAACAATAACAGAAATAATGTACTTTAACGTTGTTGACAGTTTTTACCGGCAAATGATAAAAAATGACAGAAAAAAATTTCAAACAATAAAAATTTTAGTCGAGGGGCTTGGATCATTAAGCTGTTAAATACAATGTTAAAAATTATACGGGGTGTTTAAAGTAGTAGTAAGTAAATACGTAATTTCATTTAATGTGTTTATTACGCTTATTTTTTTATTTCTTATTTTGTGGGTAATTTAATTTTTTTTATTTTCCCCCACCCTGTACCAATTTGGAAGAAAGTGTTATACATTTTTGGAATCAACTCATCAAGGGAAATCCGGAAATCGAAAAAAAATTGGGGTGTTCCACTTAAAAAAAATGGCGATGACGTCATCACACGAAGATGGTTCACCCTGTAAATAACATTATAATTTGAAAAAACAGTAAATTAAAATCAAAAATTGATCTGTTTCGGGAATTTTTAATATTATTGTTTATTTAGCTAATAATGAATTTATGCGTTACTTTATGGACGCACTGTATATAACACTACAGTACCTTCTCTCTGTTACCTTGTACACTTGTACATGATGAACTTTGTATAATAATCTTACGTGACTTCATATTATATTGTTGGCCTCATGCAATATAAATACACTTGTGGAGATTCAAGGGCTTTGAAGCTTATCTAGTGCTCTTTATGAATACCACGTTTAATCCATCCATTACGTGAATGCGCTTCGGGGCATCTACATACTATAAACGGGTTTAACTGTATATAAACTAGTATAACTATTTTAATGAAGCGTAACCAAATTTCCTCAAACTTCATCGAACTCAAGCCAAGTTCAAATGAAAGGACACATACTTAGAGATTGCTGATTCCGACAGAGGCGCTACATTACGGGGGAAATCCTCTCCATTACATGTTACAACTTTATCAGAGTTCGTAAGCTCGCTCATTAACGATGGAAGTGTCGGGTCTACTGTTATCTCAATGTGTCAAAACACAAACATAATAGTTTCAAATTCTATTCCGCACATGTATAGTCTGTCTACTCACGATATACGATTTACTTATCAAAGCATCATGAATTGGAATGAATCGGATGAATACAAACAAAACTCTCTTCCTTCTTCATATAGGTATCAAAAGCGGGTCTTCTGCAGATTTTGGAAATGTGTGAAACATTATTTGGTGAAAAGAATATTATATCCATTACTCCCATGAAAACAACATATCATAATCCACATAAAACCAGATTTTTGCAAACTTAACAAAAATATGATACATGGATAAAAGGCTTAACTGAATCAGCTAAGGACCAGTTGAGTCACCCGGCCCATTACTGTTCTTACAAAGTGCCTAGTTCATCACAAAATATTTGCAAGACACTTAATAATAATAATAATAATAATAATCTTTATTGCTTATAAAAACAGAAGTTTTACAGCAAGGATTTGGAAGTACAAAAAAAAAATTGACTTATCTAAAATCTAAAATACAAGAAAAACTTTTTTATAGGAACAGAATTAGTATATAGTTGAAAAAAGAAAAAAAAATTAATGCTTAATATAAAGTGTGCCCTATAAAATGTAAGAAAAAGCCGAACTTATATAAAGAAAAAGGAACCTAAAACTAGTACACGTTAAAAAAAAATAATATTGACAATCCCATTCATGTATAATAATTCCCATTTGTGATTACAAAAATCGTAGTTTGCTGTCGGCTAAATAGGAAGGAAGAGAGTTTGCAAGTGGATAAAAATATCGGATAAATTACGTTACCGTAGCAACCCTAGCATTTAGGTACTGTCTGTTTACCAAGCAATGCACGTCAATTTGACAATTATAAATGTCAAAAACAGAATGAATTAAACAGCATATAACAATTCCAAAAAGTATGTCGAGATTTGGAAATATTTGCAAGGCAGAAATAGTAAGGGAGATTGAAAAATCAACTCCAGAAAATACCAAGAAAACTCATTCCTCCATATGGAATCAATTTAATTTAATTTAGTTTAATTGAATTGAGTTTTTTATTCATGGGATTGTCTTACCAAATACCACGCGAGCTCAGATTTAGCAGGATATTTTTTCCGGTGGTTTTCTCATGCTTACTTTCATTGGCAATTTAACTCGATCTGTTCAGGCAAAATCACTCGAGCTACGCCCTCATGATTTTGCCAGAACAGCTCTCGTTAAATTGCCAATGAAAGTAAGTATTCGAAAACAACCACAAAAAATATCCGGCTAAATCTGAGCTCTTGTGGTATTACCCCCGATAATAAAGAAATGTTTCATTCGTTTAGAATAAATGCCCTTAATTTTGAAATATTCCATATATAAAACGATATGCTTTTTGCCGAGGTTACATTTAGGTTTTCTAATTGAAAAACTAGACTTTCCAAATTAGATACAGTTGCGCAGTTATTAGGTTTCATAGTTGTGAAAATCGGACAGTCAAAAAGAAAATGTTCAATCGTCTCAAGCTCAAGCCTGTTACATACAGTACATATTTCATTTGGGTTAATAACGTATGAAACTCCATTCAATGTAAATTTTAAGCGATACTTGTTAGCAAGTCTTAATTGAGCTATGGTGCGAGTGACCTGGATAGGAAGTATTAAAGAAAGATAATTTTTAGGGCTTTTGGAAAAATAAAAGTTAGTGTATAAGCAGTAAAAAGTAGAGCTGGAGACACCTTCACAGTCTACATTAAAAAGTTTGTCATATAAGCTTGCCAGAAGCTTTTTTTTGGATTGTTTTAAGGTATTAAATGAAAGATTTTCCCAAACATCAGCTGCATCAACAAAATAAAAAAGATTTCTGACTTGTGAAGCCCAGTTAAATTTTTCGTCACAAGACAGCAAATGTATTTGCTGGTTAAAACATATTTTGGGCAATCTGTTATCTTCCATGGAAAGAATTTTTAGTAACCAGTTCAATGTCATTTTGAAAATATTATATAGATATTTAACACGTCCTGTTTCTATCCTAAGAGCACAATCAGAAGTGTTTCTGGGCAGCATAAGCACACGCTTTAAAAAATTAGTCTCTACACGCTCCAAAATATCGTGATATCGAAGACCCCAAACAGGTATGCAATTCGACAAGGTGCTTAAAGCAAGTGCTTCAAACATTTTTATTCTAGGGTGCCATGTGTCTATTTTAGCTTTAGCTAGGACGGGTATGATAGCACCGACAGCCTGTTTTCCTTTTTCGGCAGTAACAGAAGCCATTTCACGAAAAAGACAAGAGGATGTGATTGTAACACCTAGATATACATATTTGTTCACAAATCCAATGTTTTCACCTTTAAACTTGAACGTTCCTTTATCAAAACTGAAGCCCCGCCTGGAAAAAGCCATGATTTTAGTTTTCTCAATGTTGACTGTTAAACCTTTTAGGTTGCAATATTCTTTAAGCAGTTTTAACTTTCTGCGAACATCAATTTCAGAGTGGGCAAGAATGACCAAGTCGTCGGCGTATAAAAGCAGCAGAATATCAATAATATTGTTTATGCTAACACCTTGAGATCCGTGATTGTAAAAGTAGGATTCAATATCTGCTATGAACAACGAGAAAAGCAACGGACTTAAGGACTCCCCTTGTAATACGCCCGAAGTAATATCGAAAGTCTTGGTGAAACCATTGCTTGAGTTTACTTTAAAGGAGGAGTTTTTATAAATATTTCTACTGATAGATATTATTGTTGAGGAAATTCCCAAATTAAATAATTTATTCCAAAGTATCTGATGATCGATGGAATCGAACGCTCGGCATTCGCTTGCAAAAATTATTTGTAAAAAAGTTACCTAGTTTTCATTTGTCCAAAATCAGAAATTGCATTGTTGCAGCCAAAAATGCATTTTTTGAGACGCCCTTCGGACAACTTAACAACTTTGTAAGAAAGAGTCAGAACTGGCCCAGAATGGGTACTCGGGGGTTTTCGAGGTCGCTGATTGACACCCTGACCACCTGGGGCTCAGGAAAGCCGACGAACGTCATCTCCGTGGAACACTCCCAGAATTCGTGCGGGGAAGGAAAAACACTTGGCGTCCGGGGGTTTTTTGGGTCGCTGAATTTAAATATGGCATCGGCGAACACCCCCCGCACACCTGGTGCGCCCAAACCTGGACGTAGACGTCCTCTCCGAGAATTTTCCTGACAAGAGTGTCAAAAACAACCCAAAAATCATTGTGGGAAAGTTTTATGGGTCGCTAAACCAGAATTTGAACGTTGAAAACGATCCCCCGAGCACCTGGTGCACTGCAACCTGGACCTGAACATCTTCTCCTAGGCTTTTCCAGACACATTCGAAAAAGACGAACCGAAAATCGTTAAGGGGGGTTTTTTGGGTCGCTAAAGCAGAATTTGATATCGAAAACGATCCCCCGAGCACCTAGTGCACCGCAACCTGGACCTGAATGTCTTCTCCGAGGCTTTTCCAGACACATTCGAAAAAGACGAACCGAAAATCGTTAAGGGGTTTTTTTGGGTCGCTAAAGCAGTTCCTGAGCCCCAGGTGGTCAGGGTGTCAATTATCGTGTCATTATCGTGATCAGCGACCTCGAAAACCCCCGAGTACCCATTCTGGGCCAGTTTTGACTCTTTGTTACAAAGTTATTAAGTTGTCCGAAGGGCGTCTCAGAAAATGCATTTTTCGAATGCATTTTTGGCTGCAACAATGCAATTTCTGATTTTGGACAAATGAAAACTAGGTAACTTTTTTACAAATAATTTTTGCAAGCGAATGCCGAGAACCGCATTCCGATCGGTGCTGCCCGAAAAAAAAATCATTTTTTTCGCGTAAAATGACGCGACTAATATGACAAAAGTGGTTTTTAAGAATAATCTCTCAAAAAAAATATTTCATATCCATCGAATCAACTGTATGCCCAGAGAGAAGATGTACCTACGTCAACTTTTCATTGAAGAAATATTGTTGTTTATATTTGGAAGTGGAATGAAATTTTTGAAATATATGTTTATTACCAAACTAGGGGTTATGAAGGGATCGTTTTCCTTGCAGTGTGATAACTATTGGACAAAGATATGCTAATTATTTAGTACAAAGAATTTACGTACTGTTCTATAATGATAAAAAAACTCCAAAAAGCTACAATTTATTCAAAAAGTGTATTGTAAAGTGTATTATGGAAATAGACAAACGATTATTGATTCAGCAATATAGGGTGATCCACGACGAGTTAAAACTATCTGCATATGGCAAAACACTTGAAAATCATGAAAATCCACAAATTTGGGTTTTTGGATCCGATCTTTTCAACTAAAATATTTTCAAAGATAGACGACTTCCGGTTCTACAGGAAGTCGACTGTAAGTTTGTTATGCCAAATGGAACACCATATATATTGATACATTTTAAAATCAACGTGAAATTTTAGTACCTATACTTTTGACTGGAAACCTTTTTCGAAAAAGGCATAATTTTCGAGTTATTAATTTTTTCGTAAAAAATTTGACCGTTGCAGGCACATTATTTTTTTACGAGGAAACCCTTGAATATATAAAAATGGTTTCTGATCGGTTGCTAGGTCAGAAGTATTTGAATCTATGTTGAAAAATTTCTCATTTTATAGAGGGTGTGTATAAAAAGTTTCCAAAGTTTAACTTCATAACTATCAAACTTCTTAATTTTTTTCAATAAGGAAAATTCATGTTAACTTTCCCATACCTAAACCCCACCGTTATTCAGATATTAAATATTTTCTGTAAATTTTTTTAGAGATGTGGTAGGTGTGGTCTAAATTTTATTTTGACCTGTTGATACAAGCATATCTTATTATTGTCACAAATGGTTTAACTCGATTAACTTTTGCTTGAAATTAACCGAATAGCTTCAAATTGTTTAGTATTATTCCAACAATGTGCGATTTCGATCGTGGTCTATCTGCATATCTTACTGCAAATAAAGCACATGTTCTTGTAACAACTTTGTCATATTTACCATGTATTAAAAGTAAATTCACATAAAATTTTTCATTTCTTAGTGCTTGTATCAAAATTTAGACCAACCTGCATCTCTAAAAATTTACAGAAAACAATTAATATCTGGATAAAGGTAAGGTTTAGGTATAAAAATTAAACATGAAGTTGCCCTATTTTCCACCCCTGAATGCATTGAGATGAAAAAAACCGGGTGGTTGTATTTAAAAAAAAATAAAGAAATTAAAGAAATTTGATATTTATGAAGTTAAACTTTGAACCCTGTTTTATACACATCCTGTATGAAATAAAAGATTTTTCAAAATTGATTCAAACACGTCTTACCTTGCTTAAAGCAACCGAATAGAAACCATTTTAATTTCTTCAAGGGTATTCTCGTAAAGAAATAATTTATAAGAGCCTGCAAACCTCAAACTTTTTACAAATGGAATAATAACTCAAAAATTATGCATCTTCCAAAAAGGTTTTCAGCCGGAAGTATACTAAAACTTCACGTAGATTTTAACAATGTATTGATAAATAGGGTGCTCCATTCAAAATAACAAAGTTACAGTCGACTTCTGGTAGAACCGGAAATCGGCCATCTTTGAAAATATCTTAGGTAGAAAGATCGTATCCGAAAACCCGAACAAAGAAATTGTCATGATTTCACTATAAGTATTTTGCCATATAGAGATAGTTTTAACTCGTCATGGGCACCCTGTATAGTAAATCAAACTGTATCATAATTGAAAGTATTCATTTCAGAAATATTTGGGTGTTCAACAGTTGATATGGTACCCGTCAATAGTTTATTATAAAACTCGACAATTTACTGGATTTTTCTTGTTACGGATTTGACAATTTACTGGACTGATGGACTGGAGTAATGGATTTGACGATTTGTTGATGTTTTCAGGTCATAATACTTTTGTGATCTCAATTGTAGGCTTACTAATTTCTATGTTCCCATGTGTCCATTCCTTATTGAATAAATTATCATTATTATTATTATTAACCAAGCATGAACAGTATACCAGCACGTATTTTGTTGATTGAGTAGGAGCGTTTTATGATGTCTCCCGAAAACTCTGACTGATGTAGTTAATTACCTTGGATCCAATATGAATAAACTGTTAATTCAAACTGCAACGCTTAAATAACAGCGTTATAAAGTAATGTTACCTTGTCTTTATTGACACTATTATCACATTTGACGATTCCCTTATTCACAAATGCATCCACATTTCATTTTTAAATACATTTTCCAAAAGTTCCACTCCATCAAAACTTATAACGATCTCAACAAAGTTCAGCAGCCGCACTCTACTTACTGTACACACCTAATTTAAATGAATCACATGCTATTTAAAAACAAACGTTCACAAACCTCTTAGTCTAACCAATATATTACACATCACAACCTGAACAATTTATAAACACCACCCTTTTCCAAATGCATTATTTTATCTTTAGTGCTACAGCTGTTTTGAGTATTATTTTATTTGTGAACCAAATTTAATTATACTCCAATGGAAATGTTTTGTAATTCCTGTGTGAAGCACTTGTTAGACCTTTAAAAATACTTTTTAATGAATGTATGTTGGAGTGCTGCTGGCCTGATGCATTAAAAATAACTAAAATCCGCCCGAAAGGAGGATTTGAATGATCCTAACAACTTCAGGCCGATTGCAATTGTACCAATAGTGGGCAAAATATTTGAATTTCCAATAAAAGAAAAATTTTTGTTATGTTTTCAACAGGAAGAATTATTGTTGCTTTCTCACTTTGGTTTTCGGAAGATCATGTACCTATAACTATTGTTTTTGCAAGATCAGGTGATTTTGTTTGAAAAAATGGTGTGCGTCACATAAAAACGCGAGAAGCTAATAAAATTGATGCCTTTCGCCCAGTGTTCGGAAACTCATTTTTCTCATCGAAAAATTTTTATTAGACAAAATTTACAGCCTCTAGTAATGCGTGACAAAAGTTATTCCTTGTTTATATACAAAATAAACGTCGGCGTCAACCAATTTCACCCGTCGTAAGAAGACTCTCAGAAGTTGAGGATTTAATCCTTATATTGATAGCACTTAAGACTTTTCCCAGGAGGATTCGGGTGTCATATACCGTCGTTTTCCAAAATCGTGGAGACATTGCTTACATCAATATTTTTATGGTTTATGCGAGCTTTCTTGCTAAAAATTTAGAACTTCAGTTTTCAATGTTACGTTAAATAAATTGGTCCAGCTCCAACGTTGGGTTCTAGCTCAATTTGTATCTCGAAATTTTAACAAAAGTAGCTCTAGTGGTGTAGCCTGCCAGTATCTCGATTAATAAACGATTGGATTAGTGAATCAAAAGTAGCAAATCTCCGCAACTGAAAGAAACGTTCAAATGTTCAGTAAATAGGCTATGGGCATTCGGGACCATTTTTGCGATTTTAACATGGGAATCTCCATAAGGAAATCTAAGGTCCGTTCTGGCAAATTTGGCTCTTTTTGTAGTGGGGGTAAATCTGCGCATATGCTACGGTCACGCCTGCGACACCAGACACCAGACACCTCGAATGAAGTGGATTACGAAAACCGGGAAGAAACTGAAACTGAATATTTTGACACTTTCTAGCAACTTCAGTTTTCCCTTGAAAGGTTTGAGTCAGCTCCGCAGACCTCAATTTCGAGCTGCTTTCCTAAAACCACCCAAAATAATGTGCGGTTGTCTGAAATTAGCATACCCACGTTTGATGGTTCTAACCCCCTTGAATACGCATCATTTTTTGATTTATTCAATGCTTCAATTATTAACAATGCACAAATCTCTAGTAATAGCCAAAAACTTTTTCACCTCATAAGCTTTTCAAAGGAAGATGCTTTGAAAATCATGGACAATATTCAGGTGTGTGACGAAAACTTCACCACCAATATACACCATTAACAAATTGAACTTGAATCCAGTTTTTCGTCACATATTTGATCAAGGGTCTTCAATAAAATCACTTGGTGCTTTTCACTCTAGTCCTGCTGATAGTCTCCACATTGAAGCTAATGAACCATCCCTACCGCTACCCCTAGGACGACAATCCCTACTCCTCCCATATGCTGCCTTAGTATCTTCCAATCCTCTCAATCACTCGCTTTTCATTCCAACGACTGATCTCTCTACTAACCCTCGAACAATTATAAAATATATCCCCCAATTACCCGTGGACTGGGCTCTCCATCGGGCGTGTCCCCAGGTGGCGGATAGGGGAACGGCCAAGGGACTGAGTCGCCGGTCCCTTGGTCAGTGGCAGGAATAAGTAGAGTGAGGGGAGCTAAACCTCCCCAAAATCCTTTGCGAAACATGCCACTGCGGACCAGCCTACCCAAGCTAAGGTGTAAGGAGTCGTGCCGACAGATGAATGGTCGCAGGGTGATATGCGGTCACGAACGATCCCCTTGATGAACCGGGCGGAACCCCATTGTGATTAGCCTTCCTCTGGTAATGCGGGGCTCTGCCAGAGGTGACCAACCCTTCCGTTGCTACTCGTGGGAACACACATGAATAAACAAAAAATAAAAAAAAATCCCGAGGCTGGACAGAAGTTGCCACCTCAATCAAAAGCAGTAGCTGAGGATGAACCGAAATGTCCACCCCCCAAATACTGCACAGAATGAGGCTGAACATGGAAGATCACCTCGTGATGCAACACAAAGGCCTAGGCGAAAGCGCATTTGCGGCGCCGAAACCAAAAGGAGGAAGAGAGCGAAGGAATCAGGGGTGGCAGCAGCTACAAGGGCACCCCCGCACCCCCCTCCACCACCACTCCACCTCCAACAGCAAAGGCACTCCATGCGGTGGGCGCCAAAAGCTCCGCTTTGAATTAAGGCAAGGAACCGCCCTGCAGGAAAGCGCCCTCACTTGAGCACCTCCACGGAGGGGACTCCTAGAATCTTAGATCTTAGATTAAATAGGACACCCTGTAATTCTTAAAACCTTTGAAAAGACCATTTCTTCTTCTATCCAAAAATGTATACATTGTTGGCATTCACCCACGTTTTTAGGGAATAATTTACTTTTCCATGAAACCACTTCCAAATCTAAAGGACCACATTCTAACAACTTAAGACTATTGAATGAGACAAGGTAATGAAAACAGGTTTTACTGAAATTCTTAAAAATGTTTTAATTTGTATCTAACGTGGTTGCCAAGTCTCAAACGTCCGAAAGTTTCTTTAAAAATTTAATTTTCTAAATTCATATTGAGGGCTTCTTGCGAACAAAACTCCTATTTCTAATAATTATTTGCAAACCTTCATCCATAAATTAACATTTAAAGGATTATCTTAAGCATTCTCAGTACACATTTTAGTTTTAATGTTCTCATTTTTGTAAATTGACTTACCCAGCTGAGCATAGAATATGAATGACTTAATAAATGATATTAATTTATCAAGGGTGCTGTGTAACGCAAATCGAGTTGACAGAAGTCTCAGATTAGCAATAATTTTAGTGCAAGAGAAAGCTGGTACTAAAAAAAATGTTTACCAAAACCGAAAAAGCACGGTGCGTTTTAGTGTTTGATGAAAGTAAATCAATTACGCATACACAAAGAAGATTTAGAAACATTTTTGAAAAAAATCCGCCTACTAGAAATTCTATTATAAGCTGGGTAAGTCAGTTTACAGAAACAGGAACATTGGAGAGAAGAGAGAGACACATTCAAAACGCTCAAGATATTCTTTTAAATGATGTTTTACAGTTAAGAGAGATTTTAAAAAGAAACAATAATAAAATATCTATCAGAAAAGTCGCTCAACACTTACATATGTCAAAGAGTACGGTGCATAAGCTTTTAAAGATAATCAAGTTTGAAGCATATAAGATTCAGACTTTCCAAAAAATTGAGAATCATGCAATCGAAAAGAGATTGTTTATGTGTGAGACGTCATTAGATTTGTTAAGAAATTTAATAATGTCAGATGAAGCAACATTTCACTTAAATGGCCGCGTAAACAAACATAACTGTAGGATTTGGGGTGATGAAAATCCTAGAGCATTCAACGAGTTTGAAAGAGATTCCTCCAAGGTAAATGTGTGGTGTGGTGTCTCCAAAACAAAATTTTATGGACCATTTTTTTTCCAAGAACAAACAGTGAATGGCAACAATTATACGGATATGCTAGAACTCTTTTTCTATCCTCAACTACCACAAGAAGGTATACTAAGTGATGTATATTTCCAGCAAGATGGTGCTCCACCGCATTACTCTTCAATAGCGAGGAGTTCTTTGAATATAACCTTTGGAGACAAGTGGATAGGTCGAGCTGGTCCTATTGAATGGGCTCCCTATTCTCCAGAGTTGACTGTACCGGATTTTTTTGTATGGGGGTACATTAAGGACAGATGCTACGATCCAACACCTTTGAATTTAGCAGAACTGAGGAATAACATAATCAATGTGTTTAATGTAATTACTCCAGAAATGCTCCAAAATGCATTTACACATTTTTTATTGCGCTTACATACATGTATTGAACAAAATGGAGGTCATATTCAGCAATTACTTTATTAATGTATGTTTTGTTTTTTATTTTTGAGTAAAACCTGTTTTCAATACCTTGTCTCATTATATAGTTTTAAGTTGTTAGAATGTGGTCCTTTAGATTTGGAAGTGGTTTAATGAAAAAGTAAATTATTCCCTAAAAACGTGGGTGAATTCCAACAATGTATACATTTTTGGATAGAAGAAGAAATGGTCTTTTCAAAGGTTTTAAGAATTACAGGGTATCCTATTTAATCTAAGATCACAATTTTGATTCAAAAACCTTAATTTTTTTTTTCGTCAATTTCCAGAAAAAAATTACATGCGGCACCAATGTCAACAGAAACTAGAAGTAAATTTAGGAACTTTAGTTGTTAAAATGTGTCAATTTATAGATGGACACCTCGTATTATGTCATCTTCAGAATTATTTATGTATTATTGGATAATTCTGTAAATATTATAAAATATTATATATTGAATTTTTAAACTTATAATTATATTTCCATGATGGCCATTTCTCTACCGATTATCAGCACACAATAAAAAAGCCAAATCTTCCGAAACTTTGGTGTGTTATTGTCTTCAAAACTTCACTCGAATGCTGCATTGAAAGTATTATAAAACTTCTGAGCTGTTCCACAAAGTTGCTCACCAAACTTTCATGAACTTTTTCAAATGCATTTGGAACTAATTTCGTTTTTCATGTACTTTTTTTAATAACCATCTATGTCTACTTATTCAAAAACTCAATCCACCGAAAAACAACTTTAAAACTAGACTACCACCACACCAAGGCTGTACAAAGAAATACTAAGTTAATTTTCCATGAAAATTGCTTTTCAGAAGTTCTACAGGCGTGAAATATTCGTTTCGGTGGTAATTTTGCTGAATATTTCATACATTCAACGGATAAGAATAGTAGTTTTGCCGTGAGTTAACTTCGCTATTGCGACTTTTAACTTTTACAAAGAGACATAATTTTCATTTTATAACGGAGAAAATGACATTAACACATACCTACTTAAGACTAGTTATAATGTCGGTTTTGAATATCTATCGTGAAAATGTATAAGCCGATTATCAATTCATACTAAGAAATCAATACATATCAGAAATGTATGTTAATGTCGTGGCTTTAGTCCGAATCATGTTTTTTTTATCACCAACGTTGTTTTACCGGATGTCCCAATATGAATGGCTCCCTGCCATATTTCAGGAACCGTTTATAGTACAGCTGTGGGAAGAATATTTCATATCAAAAGATTCATACGAATAAATCGCGATAAGACGTGTTGGAAAAACAAATTTACAATATCTACTCCATTCACAGTTTCCTGTGAATAAGTTGTTATTCTTGTAGAGTGTGTTATGCATAGATGTCAAAGGTATTATACTATTATAACGCTTTTGAAAGTCTTTGAAAACCCAAAAACAAAGACCGTTTCCCAATATGCAACAACGACTACCCTGTCTATTAGTGTCTATATGCTACGGAGGACATTGAATTACACTTCAAAGTTGAACGGGGCTGGTATATTATATGCAGGATGGAACCAACCATTTTAGTTTCTCCACATATTAATATGATTCACTTTCATAAAAAAGGTCCTGAAAATGATCCACTAAATTTTCGGGGCATTGCTTTACTCAATCATAAAACTAAACTATTTACACAGTTAATAAATCAGAGGGTACAAACATATATTGAATCGATTGATGTACTACCAGAATGTCAGGCTGGCTTCCGCAAGCAAAGAAGCACAGAAGATAATATATTTGTTCTGTACTCTGTAATAGGTAATCACCTGCGACTACCTGGGAGAAAGGTTTTTGCACTTTTTGTTGACTTCAAAAAAGCTTTTGATATTATTAATTTCGATAAACTTTTGCAAAAACTTTACTCAAATGGTGTCAGCGGAAAGATGATTAGAATTATAAAAGAAATGTACTCCATGGCTACACTTACAATTGATCAGAAAGGCTGTCTCTCAAACAAAATCAAGATCACCAAAGGAATCTTTCAAGGCGACTCGTTAAGCCCACTATTGTTTGCATTATACGTATCAGACATAGACAGCTACTTCAAGCAACAAGGCGCTAGAGGTGTCTCTCTAGATCAAAGCACTGACTTATATGCTTTGGGGTATGCCGATGATTTTGTTGTACTGGCAGACTCAGAAATTCAGCTGAACAAATCTATGAAAATTCTAGCGGATTATAGCGATAGTAACAAACTGGTAGTTAATGTGAATAAAACAAAGGTAGTTTTATTCAGGAGAAGTGCTAATATCGGACATAAACCCAAATTTTGGTACAAAAACACACTAATTGAGCAAGTGAAAAACTATAATAATTATTTAGGAGTGATATTCTCATTCAATGATACATTTTCAGAAAATTTAAAATCGCGGATTAAGAAAGCTAAAATAACACAAAACGCAATTCAGAATGTAATTAAATCTTCACACATGACCGATATTAAGAGTGTTAAGTCCCTATACTACAGTATCGTAGTTCCAACCTACTCGTACGCCAGTGGAATATGGGGACTTCGGTATATAAATGAAGGAGAAATAATTCAAAATCACTTCTGGAAAAATTTTCTCTATTTACAGAAAACTACGCCCAGTTACATATTGAGAGCTGAAATAAAATTGGTGAAAATTTGGTATTTTATTATAAAACAAGCTCTAGAATATTTATTAAAGATTAAAAAGTTACCTTTAAATAGATTTCCCAAGATTGCACTAAAGAGAATGTGTCAACTAAACCAGCAGAATAAAATAGTATCAAAATATGACTGGATCAGCCAATTAAATGACATCCTACATAAAATCGGAGCCTCGGAACTTGATATTGATACTTTTGACTCGGACACAATCAGCACTATTTCAGAAAAATTTTAGCAACATAGTTATATACAAGATTGGAACAAAATATTTTTAAGTGCATACTGCCCAATGTATAAGCACATTCTACAAGGCAAACATCCTTTCTATTGTACAAATCACTCAGATCTCTCCATAACTTCACACATAATAATAATAATAATGTTTATTCGCATAAATTACATACAAAATATAAACTTTTGAGAAAAATCAGTACAAATAAACAGGTGTACCACGAAGTACGACAAAGATACTTGTGTGTGATATAACAAAAAAATACAAGAAATATAATTACTGGATACATACAATTTGTTTAAATTTACCCTAATGCTAAATAAAATCATATATTAGGTTGTTTTTTTTTATTTTTATTTTTTAATATTTTTAATACAAATACATAATAATAACATTAACTGGATCATTGAATCAGTTCCTTTACAACATTTCTGGACATATCAATTACAAATTGTTTTACTTCCTTTTTGTATAGAGACTCTCTAGTTTTATTCATAATATCGAGTGGAAGTAAATTATAAATTTTAGGACCCAAATATGAGTAGCTTTTTTGACCGACACTTTTTGCATGTGGGGAGTAGTAAATTCCGCTTAAACGCTTAATCTCACAGATACGCACTCACAATAGTAATATAATTTACATGTATGTTAATAAAAATGCATACACAATAAAAACCAATGAAGTATGTACTATTTGTAACTGCCTTGCCTTAGAATCTCTACAACACTTTTAGACGTCCCTTTCTTGAAATATATCAATCCGTAACTGATATTGAATCAATAATAAATAATGAAGCCGAACCACAAATTCTCTATCAAATATATGAAATAATAAAGAGAATATTAAAAATCAGGTCTTTTATTGTGAACGAATAATATCACCTCACTCTTGTCAAGATATGTTATCCAAACCTAATCTGCTATAAAATTTATTATTAAAATATATATGTTTTGTATTAGCTAATATTGTTATAAATGTTGTCACCCTTGTTCATGTATCCTCATACGAAAGAACAATAAAGATCTATCTATACTGAGATTGATGTATTTGTATATCAATTATTTCTCCAGTCCAGAATAAGGCTCTCATAACTTCTGGACGGATGATATCTACCTCATACTGATGAGACGCAAATACGCCGATACCGGACCATAAGTGATAGGTATTGTCCCCTCAAATTGCAAACTGAAATGGCTGTTTCTATCTTGTATCGTGCCGTATAGCTAGGAAAGTAATTGTTGCTTGAACATTCTTTTTTCTTTGATTTTCGAAGTAATTAACTTTGGAATGTTCAATAATTTGTTATACATGTTATGGTTTTTTTCACATGGCTCACTACTTGCTTTTATATTTTTCCACTTCACTTCAACTGCTTCAACTCTGTTCCCAGTAACGTTCTCAGTTATATGGAAATAATAATCGAAACTTCCATCAATAGGGCAAGGAAAGCCAATTTTGTTTAGCTAAAAATTGTGGAACTCAGTTCTGTACCTACAACCATGGTAGTAAACTATATATTCAAAATAAAATGCATGATATTCACGCTTTTTCAAATATCTCGGAAAAAAACATGCGGTCTTCGCTATTATGCTGCTAATTAGGTCTCCTTTTATAATCCCTCTGATAAAACTGCATACTCTCATTGGATATTTTTCAAAGATAGCTAGATCTCAAAAATTGATAGTGCCCCCTAGCGTACATGTCAGTCAGGTTATGTAGAAATTATTACTCTGATGTTGGTGGAAAAACGGTTTCCAAGAAGACTGAGTTTGTGAAAATCTGAGTAATTTTTCCGTCTCGTTGATGACAGTGAATGCGGTAATCGCTTTTTTAGCCACCAATCAAGGGAAAAACTGAATTATTTCTAAGACAAATCCTCTTATAATTAGCTAAGATACGTCAAGAAGTTGCATTGTTGTAGCTGACGATTTCTGAGATTTTGGGACCTGAAATATTGATTCGGATTATCGGTTCTCTCAAAATTCAAAGTAGAAATTCTCCATAAAATTTTTAGACTTATCACCAGCCTCAGATAATGTTGTAATGTGTGTATCCTACTATGGATAATTGGTGCATTAGAAGTGTGGAAGGGCCTCTGACTAGGTGGTGTTGCCGGTCACTTGGTGTGTCGTCTCACAGGAATAAAACAACTACTGGAATAATCGGGACATGTTCTCTTTATTACCTCACTTTACTATTATACATTAACTCACTTATTACTAGTATTAATTAGAA
>CAJUYI010002678.1:29234-53917 GCA_910591695.1 Galerucella pusilla | reverse complement strand
TTATACAGTGTGTAAAAGCCAAATGGAATAAATTCATTATTTCGGTTACTGTACATATTTATAAAAAGTCCCGAAACACGTCAAATTTAAATTATAACTTGACATTCTTTAACGTGAAAATGCAACCCCTACCTTCAACCCCCTTAGAATGACAGGTACAACCCCCAATTTTTTAAATGGGAAGTATAGGCTTGTGATATATCATTTGAAAGGTCTCTTCATTCTCTATTCAAAAATGTTATTGTTTTTAAATTTAATGCAAAAATTAACATAAAAAAAATTAATATCATGTTGTTACCGAAATTCGCTACAATACAATCAAAAACTAAAATGTAATGCAAAACGTAATAAAATGTAGAACACGAAAAAGAACTATGAATGTTAATGAAGTAGATGTTCAAAATGTTCTCCGCGAACGTCTTGGCAACATCCTAATCTCAAATAAAACTGTCTTCTAACATTATTTAACATATCAGGCGTGATCGACCTAATCGCAAGCGTTATTCGTTCTTTTAAGTCATTTAAATCAGAAGGTTTAGTTTTGTACACATGGCTCTTCACATATCCCCATAAAAAGAAATCTAATAATGTAAGATCAGGTGATCGCGCTGGCCATTCAATCGATCCTCGCCTCCCTATCCACCGATTGGGAAATATTGTATCGAGGTACTGCCGGACATTAAGTTGGTAATGTGGTGGTGCTCCATCCTGCTGAAACCATATCGTATTCGCTGGAACTTGAGGATTACCTGGATCAGGATATAAATTTGCCAACGTTGGAATGACATCATTTTGAAGTAGTGCCAAATAATTGTTGCCATTCAAGTTGCCCTCAATAAAAAAGGGACCAATTATATTGTTCCCTACAATCCCTGCCCAAACATTAACCTTTTGAGGGTATTGAGTGTGTTCTTGTCTCATCCAGTGAGGATTTTCCGTGGACCAGTAGCGGCAATTTTGCCGATTAGCATGACCGTTAAGTAAAAAAGTACACTCATCAGAAAACATAACGTCTTCTAATTGGATAATATTGTTATCCAACATGTCCATCATTTGCTCACAAAAAAAAGTTCTCCTATCAAAATAGTCTTCCATGAGCTCCTGAGTAGGTATCATCTTATACGGATGCAATTTATTTTCTTTTAATATGTTTGCTATCGATGTATGGCTAGCATTGAATGTAGTGGATGCCTGTCTACTCGATGTATGAGGGTTTTCCTGAAACTCAAGCAACACATCTAATTTGAGTTCATCACTCAGTGCATTAGCAGCTGCTTTTTTTATCTGCCTTACATGACCAAACTCGCGAAACTGCTTTTCTATTTTACTTATTGTTCCTTGGGATATAGGCGGTAAATTAGGAAATTTCTCATGAAATAGGCGAGTTACTTCCTGTTGTGTTCGGATGTTATCTCCGTAACCAATCATTTGTAAAACTGTTATTTTATGCATTTCCGTTAATCTAACCATTTTTCAGAATTGAATTGAACAAACTTTATACTTAAATTACAACAATGACAACTTAAATAAAACAATTTACTACTGCTTGTTAAAATAGCGTTGCCACGGAAATTCTTTAAAGTTTTTTAATGGTTACCATCTAAAAACCACATTGCTACGGTTTTTGTTCACTTTCTCATTATCAAGACCTAAACGGGAAATAAGTTTTAAGTAATATTGTAATAAGTTCCGAGTATATTTTAGCGAATTTCGGTAACAACATGATATTAATTTTTTTTATGTTAATTTTTGCATTGAATTTAAAAACAATAACATTTTTGAATAGAGAATGAAGAGACCTTTCAAATGATATATCACAAGCCTATACTTCCCATTTAAAAAATTGGGGGTTGTACCTGTCATTCTAAGGGGGTTGAAGGTCCCAGGGGTTGCATTTTCACGTTAAAGAATGTCAAGTTATAATTTAAATTTGACGTGTTTCGGGATTTTTTATAAATATGTACAGTAACCGAAATAATGAATTTATTCCATTTGGCTTTTACACACTGTATGTCGCAGTTACGGAGCGAAACTCTTTTCTTGAGCGCCAAGTGATGTCTCTTATCTGTCACAGCTATGTCTCAGAGCGGTTTCAGTTTTGTGTCTACTACGTCTCTAGAGGAGGTAAACGTTTCACGGAAATGCTACACCGAGAAAAATATTGACAATAAAACTGATTATTAAACTTGAAATTATTTTAGATAATATTTTTACTTGACGTTGTAAATGTAGGTATAATTGACAGTTGCATTATAAAGTAAAATATAATCTACAACAATACAAAGTTGGGGAAACTAGTATTATTTGGTAGGTTTCCTGGACAAATCAAATATAAACATTATTGGAAAATTTTTATTAAATATAATAAAAACTGTCAATTAAAATTATTCATTATTTTTCCGTTCCCTTTGTTTGCGCTGCTTCCCTTGACGGGTCCAGTCTGCAGCAATGTTCTCAAATTCCTTCTCTTTATATGACATGTCATTGTTCACAGCATCTGAAAGTATTTTTTTCATTATTTCAGTCTGTTCATTGAAAAACGATAAAACACGTTTTCTCAACTAAAGTGTTCAAAGGTAAATGTTAGTTTTCACACTCTGAATGACGTACCTTTAATGGCAGCAATCAATTTCAGGTTGCTAAGCTGGAAATTGTTCCTGTCGCCACGACTGTGCCCTAGCCAGCTGGCTTGTGCGATTAATTACTTGGAGAACGCTCTTTTCAAAACTCCACAAATTTGTTCCTTTAGGGTTATCCCTCCGAAGCTCTTAAAATATAGGACCTGAATTGAAACAATAACTTATAGTAATAAAAATAAATAAAAATGGTTGAGATGTCGAATGTACACTTAACGAATATTGTATAGCAGCATTGTATGCTTAATACACTAAAATTGGAAGTTTTAGAACAGGTCTTATTCTTGATAAACATAAGTTTGTAGTAAATTAGATCAATAACAAATTCAGTGAAACTATCATACATTACAGTTTGAATTTATATAATTTTTTTATGTGACACTCACTACTTTTTTATAAGACTGCAGGTCCCTTTCCACTCTGCCATTAATTTCCTTCAGGACATCAACGTTATCAATTGGAAATGTTGATATGATGCTTTGAACATCATCATCTTCAAGATTTAAATTGTTAGTCAAGTCTGTAGTATTGAGTGATTGCAATTCTAGGAGGATTTCTGCCAAAATTCTATTTGCCTTGACAAATTCTTCTGCAAAACAATTATGATTCCAACTTAAGTATGCTCTGTTCATGGTGTATTTAATTGTTAGTCATTTATAAACACATATTTATTGGAATGAGAAATACTCAATAAAAACGTCGTCATAATCAGATAGCTTAAATATAGATGGCACCACAGTATATAGATTCGTTTCAGGTTTACTTCTGACAGAAAATTTTTTCAATTTATTTCCAACTACACTGATAACATGCCCTCTTCTATTAGAGGTTTAATAACACATCAATAATATAGCCCCTGACAAATAAAATATACATTACATGCAAGGTTACTTGTATTGATAGGCTCCAGAGGGAGACAGACTTTTATTAATTTTTTCGCCAGTGAAAATAGTTGAACTAAATGATTCAAATCTTTTATTTGTACATACATTATTTTAAATATCTAGTTCAGTTCCCAAAATGTTTTGTTCTAAGAAAATTAGACTTTTTGTTCATTATATTATTGTTGAAGATAAGAGAAATTAAAAATAATCACCTTTGACATATGTTCCCAACTCATTGATAGGCTGAACTGAAAACAAAAATTGTCATTATATACACCCTGCAAACAATTTGGCATTCTTTCACATTCAGACACACATCTAAATTTTATATAATCATAAAACCTTAGTACACCCGTAAGTGTGCTAAGTAAATGGAAATACTAAGCTAGTGAAGTTTCTTTTTGAAAAGACTATACAGTAACAAATAAACATAGCCCTAGTGGCATATATATGTATTGTTTATACAAGAATGTTTTACAAACATCTTGAATCACACATACACGCCGCACAATATTTATGGCAACGTGTGCATAAGCCCCAATTGTGGTTAAAATGAGAAGATTCCATAAACATAGTATTGTGTCGAAGAAAAAGCTGTGCGTATAGAAACCATCGATTTACACTCCGTTTTGTCGGAGGTATGAATAAAGATCACTTGTGGCAACGGAACCACAAATATGCTTCAACAGATAGTGTGTGAAAAAGTTGCCAGAATTATCTAGATTTGTGATCATGTGTAACTTAGGTTGCCAGAAGTATTAAAAAATTAAATGTGTTTGGGAAGCAATGTTGTCATGTTTCAGAAAATTAGTAGATATACTTAGAAACATTTTGTTTTAAGTAATAATCATGTTATTTAAATCATAGTGTCGTTAATACTAAAAATGAAAGATTTAATTATTTTACAAAGTTTCACAGTTAGTTAGGATCTACATTAATTTTTTTGATTATTTGATGAGTTACAAAACTAGGAACAAAATTTCATTGTTGTTAATTCTGAACAATGCTTAAAATAAACTGAAAAATCTAAATTAAAAAAATGTAAAATTCCTCAATATATAATTAAAATTGCGAACGAGTCGAACAGCATATTATTTCCACGACCCACTTAAGAAAAAGTCTAAAAACTAAAAATTCCTAAAAACTGTAATATAACTTAAAATTAAAAATTTAACAATTCAATTTTATGTTTCCACTAATTTTTTTGTGGTAAACGTACAGTTCTTGAATGTCCAATTTGTATAATGCTACGGTTTCCCTTTTTAAATATACGATGCTGTTATACCTAAGTAGATGTTGCCAGTCGGACTCCCTCATGAAGGGTACCGTACCATTATCTATAATAATGAATATTCTGCTAAATATTTCGAACGTCTACCTGTTGTCGTTATTATTATCAAGCAGAATAATTATTTAAGAATGAAATTAACAATTAAAACAAAAATTCTTCACAGGGAATCGAACCCGGGTGTACCGCGTGAGAGTCTGGTTTGCTTACTACTCGACCACCGAGGAATATGCAAATTGTTCATCTATAACGTCAGATGTATTACATAATTTTTGCTTAAAAGGAACTGAAGTTTCTACCGCGTATCCCGTAACACGTTCTACCTTTTTTGTTTGGTACAATTTCCTTCTTAATATTCAGTTTAAAATGATTGCAAACGGCAATGCTATGTTTGGAAAGTAAAACTTGTTCACGTTCCTCTTTACTTAGACGTTTTGTGGATTCATATTTTAGAAGAAATATAAGGTTATTATGCAGCTCATCACATAATCTGGTTTCGACTAATTGCTCTTTTGTTTTAGATGGAATTCCATTAGCATTTATTTTGTTAACAGCGTTTTTCAGTTTTTGTAATCTTGTTTTGTACATGTTGATATTTCTTACACACACAATTCTAATTGCGGCAACTTAACTCAAAAGTCGAATTAGAACTGAAATAAAAGTCCAACAACATCGCATTGATGGAGCCACTTTCTTGCCACGCCCCCGTTGCCATAATTTGGCTTGTGTTAGTAACATGCCACATGCCACAAACTGCTTAGATTGCTCAAAGTTATCTGCCTCCGAAATACGATGTTTGCCTATAGTTGGGAGATTACTATAGTTTAATTGTAGTAAATGCCGTAACTATGAGTTTATAGATGTTCTTGTAGGACAAATAAAGATAAGGATCAGATCATCCGGGATAAAGATGAGATTATTAATCTGTTAAAATCCAGAATTACTGAGTTGGAAAAAGTTAAACATTCTGTTCCCTCCTTCGCTCAAATCACCAAAACTCAACATCAAACATCGAATAGCCAGAATCAAATTACCAAAGAAAATGTTCCTAGTATTATCATCAAACCAAAAAATGTTAACCAACGCCCTGATAAAACTAAAGAGGAAGTTGAAAAAGCCATTGATCTAAACAAATTAAAAATTGGAATACATAGTTTTAAAACGCTAGGTAACAAAACGAGAAATCCGGGAGCAATAATCGTCAAATGTCGAAATAAGGAAGAGACTAATTTATTAGAAGAAAAAATGAAAACTAAATTAACAGACTACACCATAGAATTAAGCAAGATGAGGAAGCCTAGAATAAAAATAGTGAATTTTAACCAAAATTTAGATAGAGAAAAAATTGAAAAATCTTTAGTAAAGCAGAATAACCTACCCGATGATTCCATCAAAGTAATTTATGTAAGGAAACCCCAGGATTCCAATACCTCAACGATAATTGCAGAATGTAACCCATCAATTTTTAGAAACATTATGTCAATAGGAAAACTTTATATTGGTTGGGAACGATATGTGATATATGAAGATTTCGATATTCAAAGATGTTACCAATGTCAGGGATATTACCACAACAAATCCAATTGTCAACATGAAGTAACCTGTCCGATATGTGGTGAAAATCACGAAAAAAACAACTGTCCCAAGAATAAAGTATGCTGCAATAATTGCAAGATATCAAATACTAGATATAAAAACAATTATCCCACCGACCACCACGCCACTGATGGAAACACTTGAATTCCTCAAACAGGTGCTGCGTAGCAAAACGGCTTATTGTGATTAATTCCTAATGATCAATCAAACTTATGGATCGTGCTGAATTAGAAATATTAGACGAACTAGAACATGAAGAAACTGAAGCTCTGAAGATAGTTGATAAAAGATATGATGTGCAACTATATAATGATTATAATTCGGTTACAGTTGTTAAAAAGTCGCTACTCAAAATTATCCATATAAATATTCGTAGTGCTAAAAAAAACTTTGAATCTTTCCTAATTTTTCTGGAAACCTTTCAAATGAAAGACATAGATATAATAATCTTTGGTGAGACTAGAAATATTATTAACACAAACAATTATACTATTCCAGGTTTTCAGACTTTTTTCAATGACAGTAAAAATAACCAAAATGATGGAGTTCTAATTTTCATTAGGGACTACATTGACTTTACTATAAAGAATATAGTTTTACCTATAAGTAATGTCACCATTTCTAACATCGATTTTAAATTACACAATGTTAACTACTCTGTTTCGGCATGTTATAGAACGCCATCTATCAACGAAAATATATTCCTGTCGGACCTTGAATCTTACCTTGAAAACTCAAGGAGTGCTGATATAGATATTTTTGTAGGTGACATCAATTTTGATATACTTAATCCAATGAGTGGTAATACAAACAACTACATTTCAATGTTGTCCCATTTTGGTTTTGAATCTTACATTAACTCTTACACTAGAGTGACCCCAGACTCCAGTTCCTGTATTGATCATATATTTATAAAAAAAAACCTAGAAACAAACAATCTTATATTCGATGCAATTGTTATAGATACCGATGTGACAGATCACTTTCCAATATTTTTAAATATTACTCTTGCAAACAGTACTATTTTCAACAAAAAAACTGAAAACAAAATAATAAGAACTCTGGACGAAATTAAATATGAAAGTAAGATTCAAAAAATCAAATGGGGCAATGTAATATCTGAAAAAAATCCTGAACTGGCTTACCAAACATTTATAGATACCTTTTCAGACTTATATAATGAGTGTCATACTTCAAAAACTATATTTTTTCACACTCATAAAAAACTTAAACCCTGGATTACAAACGGCTTAATTCAATCAATAAAACATAGAGATAAACTGAAAAAAAAGTTAATAAAAAACAAAAACAATAAGGACTTATCACAACAATATAAAATATATAGGAATAATCTAAACAAACTTATGCAGGCTACAAAATATAACTACTATAAAAATAAAATCAATGATAATGCTAATAATATAAAAAAAATCTATGACATAATATCTGATGCAACAAATGAAAAAAACAAGAAAACTAATAATAATAACATTAATATACTAAATGAAAACAAAAAATCATTTAATTGTGATATTGAAATGTCAAATTTTTGCAATAACTACTTTGTAAACATAGGACTTAAGATGGCGGAAAAAATAGAACAACCAATAGTAGATAACAATATAAATTATCCAAATTTAATAAACTCTATGGCTTTAAAGCCTGTCACTAATAAAGAAGTCATTATGCATATCAATAATTTAAAAAATAATAGTGCTCCAGGTATAGATGGAATTCCAGCACGAATAATAAAAAAATTTCATAAATATTTGTTAGAACCTTTAGTTCACATTATAAATACTATTTTCACAACAGGTAAAGTTCCAGCTCCATTTAAAACATCTATTGTTACTCCTATATTCAAAAAAAGTGATAACACTGATGTTACCAATTACCGTCCAATAAGTGTCATTTGCAACTTTGCAAAAATTTTTGAAAAAAGTATGAAAGAGAGACTTGTCGATTATCTGACTTCTAATAATATACTAAATCATAATCAATTTGGTTTCATGCATGGGATCAGTACAGCAGATGCCATGTTTGAACTAATAAATAATATAAAAAATGGACTAGATAATAATGAAAAAGTGATATGTGTCTTTCTTGACTTGGCGATACAGTTCCCCATGGAAAGCTCATTAATGTTCTTGAGCACTATGGTGTGAGAGGCGTAGTTTTAGAGCTATTAGAAAACTACCTACGGGAAAGGGAACAGATAGTAAAAATCAGAAATATCTATAGTGACCCTCTAAAGCTAAAAATTGGAATACCGCAGGGGACAGTCCTTGGACCACTGCTGTTTATAACATATATTAACTCCCTATTAAAATTAGACATAAATGGAATCTCAATCTCGTATGCCGATGACACTGTCCTAATTTTTAAATCTCAAAACTGGCAAACTGTCCAAAATAAAGTGATCAAAGGCTTCAGAATTATTAAATATTGGCTTGACTGCAATAAACTAACTTTAAATACAGACAAAACTTTTTACATGGCATTCTCATTGAATGAAGCCAACAGGCCGAACTATGACTGTATTAAGATAAACGACTATGATATTATTAAAGAAACAAATACTATCAAATATCTAGGTATCACAGTGGACAAAAATTTGAAATGGTCCAACCATGTTCAAGACCTAACAAACAAAATTAGGCGTTTAATATGGAAATTTTATATAATACGCAGGATCTTACCTCAAAAACTTTTAATACAAATTTACAAGTCTTTGGTGGAGTCTCTCTTGAGGTATGGTAATATCGTATGGGGGGGCTTTATGACAATGTACTGAAACAATTGAACGTCATACAAAATTATATACTACGCATAATATTTTTCAAAGATAGGCTTTACTCAACCCACCTGTTATACAATAAAGCAAATATTTTGAATGTCCGAGGTTTATATTATCTCAGTAACTTTATTTACTGCTATAAATCTAAAGCTAAAAATTATATAAATCATTATTATGAAACAAGAAATAAAACCAATAGTAAATTAATAGTTCCCTTTAAAAGATATGACGCCAATAAAAGATTTACTTGCATTCTGGTACCAAAATTATATAATTCCTTGCCCCTTGAAGTTAAGGCAACTAGAAATTTAAAAAAATTTATTATCAAATGTAAAGAATATATATATGTAAATATTAAGTCCTTAGACGCTTTATTATAATTTCGAATAAAACAAATTATTATAACCTGTAATGTTAATTTTTTTTTTTATTTATTAATTTTTGTATTTATTTTTAAATTGTAATTTTGTACTTTATTATATATTTTTATTGCTATTGTTCATTGTACATACAAGTGCCTATTGCACTTAGGTGCAACACACTTAGTTTATTATAAAACACTTAGTTTATAAGTTCTGTAATGTAATGATGTAATGCCTTGTAAACATTAATATTTCATTAAATATATTTCATATTTCAAAAAAAAAAAAAAAAAAAAAAAAAAAAAAAAAAAAAAAAAAAAAAAAGAGAGAAATGAAATTAAAAACAAGTTCGTGGATATTCCTTCGAAAAAACGACTATCTACGAAAACTTAAGCCAGATTTTTAGATCATTGCTTCTAAATGATGACGAAATAATGTATTGTTAATGAAATAAATACAAAAAAAATTCTGGCAACGCGTGTAAGTTGCCACAATTTTAGAAGTTGCCAAAGTGCAGGCTTATTCACACACGAGTTGCCATAAATATCCTGAGATGTACACACATACACACACACCCTTAAAGACACTATATGGTTATCGGTTTTCTTTTGTCACCCCAGTGTTCCATCAACTGAGTGCTAATAATATCATCAACAGTCTTTGTTGCACATAAATGAATTATAGGTACCTAAAAGTGGACAACATTGCCCGCTTTTTTACACTTTTCTTTGAATGAAAATCGTACTTTATGAGATATTGATATTTTACTGTATGATGAATACTTATATGACGAATCAAATCATATAATCGTTTATAACAAGAAGAGATGAGAAACATATAAAAAAATAAATGAAGGGTGGGCAAAGTTGTCCTAGATTTTTTCAACTTTGCCCAGCTATAACTTTATTACATAAATTCAATTAAGACCGCTTTCAGGGCAACTTTGCACACCCAGACAGTTTTTAAAAAGTTTTGGGTTGACCGTAAGTACATAACATCAAAGAAAAGAAACACCAATATTGAAAAATAAACGTATATATTCGATAGTGCCTTATTTTAAAATATCAGGTACAGGTTGAGATCAGAAATATTTCCATTACATGTTCTATGTTATGGATAAACTTAAAAATATTATAACAGGTACCAAAATAGAACTTAAAACGAACTCAAAAATAACTTAACAAATAACAAAAAGAAAATATTCTCACAGGTTTAAGTTCTCTTTAAATAAAAAATTCCCTCTTCTACCTACTGTAGGGGTAGAAAGAACTGCTTTCATGTCGAGAATGTTTACTACGGAAACATCCTCGACTTCTGGAAATATATATCCTAGGATAGTGTTAGCAGTTAGCATGTTTCTATTTCCATCCTGTTCACTCGTACTTGGCACCGGCATTATTTCTTCATTCATTTCCATGTCACTGTGGTCCGACGAGTTATCAGAGACAACTTCATTAGTGCCATTCGTTTCTTCATATGTCAAGAAACAACCAGCCAGAACTTATTATGTCTTTTTAGCCCTTTTCTTCAGCGGTTCGTCAGGTTTACGTTGATTTTTGAGATATTTCAAAAACAATTCATAAATTTTCCCTCTCACTCTTTTTTCAAATCGTTGTTTTGGCATTTTTTTATAAACTTCTTCGGGGTCAAACGGATAAATTCCGCAAGCTCTGAATCCACTTTGAATATTTTTTTTAGAATTACATTCCATTTTGTCCATCAACTTGCTCAATAGTTGGGGAAATATACATTTGTCAACACAATTGAGTTTTGGCTGTTCCAATTTTATGTCATTCAATATAGTGCGCCAAGCAGCTTTCAGTGGCCGGAAAAAGCTTACGTCCAACGGCTGCGTCAGATGCGTCGTGTTAGGTGGTAATAATACAAAACGTATATTATTTCTTTGACACTGTTGTAGCACATCAATATTTATGTGTGACGAGAGGTTGTCGCCAATTATAACTTTCGGCCCTTCTGTCTTTTTTGACCAAGGAAGCACGATTTTTGTAAACCAATCCCGAAATGTAGGGGCATCAAACCACCCAGATTTTGTTCTGTTATAAACAGTCTTAGGAGGCACTCCTGATATCCATCGATCGTACAAACGTTCTGCTTTGTACACAACGTATAATGGTAGCATTTCGCCTGTTGCAGAAGCAGAAAACATTAAAGATTTTGCAGATTTCGAGGAATTTTTATACCTCTCTGGGTATTTCGTTCCTTTGAAAAATATACATTTTCTCGATCCCGGGTTGTCACTCAAGTTGGTCTCGTTATAATTCAAAATGGAAGCGGGATTGACACCTTCCAGTGTGTGCTGGAGATTCTGGAAGTAAAGTTCCATGTCTTCTTCGGTGATCTCTGCCCTATTCCTTTTTAAATTTTGGCAGTGTCGTTTGGTTAGCATAGTTTTATGCCGGGTGATAAATTGTTCTACCCATGCAGGTCCAGGTAAATTATCAGTAAAATATGGAGCAATTGTTCCTCTTTTGTCTAAATACCCTTTGACAATCATGCAAAGTTCTAATTGGCAAAGAGGTGCTCCAAACTCCGCACAAGCAATCAGCACGTCCACTATATGCCTTTCTTCTATCTCGCTCAAGGCATTTGGATGTCCAATTTTTGACATATGCTTCATTTTCAATTTATTGTCTTCCGCGGAATGTGAAATGTCACTTCTGCTTTTCTTGAACTCATTCCCCTTTTGATAGCTTCTACAGCAGCATTCAGTGTCTCGTCTGTATAACTACGATACTTTCTGGCGCCAATTTTTTTTCTGTTCCTTTCACGTGCCATTTCTAAAAAATTAATATAATTTTTCCACAGTAATTCCATTTGCCAGCAAGAACTATCACGAGAAACAGTTATTCGAGAAATAAAACAGAAGAACTCACCCAAAAATAATTCTTTGGCAACTTTGCTCTTATGCGGACAACATTGCCCGTCTTATCGTTTATTGATTCACCAAAATCTTAGAAGTGAAGGGATAAATAATATAAAGCAATTTCTTTAAGAAGCATCAAAGAATATACTAATCGAATACCATCACAAAATATTCAATACGATCAGTACACCATACCATAGCTTTTATGCTTCAAAACATCCAAAAATACGTGAAAATTTACTTTCTGGTTATTAAGACCCCAACTGCCCACGATACGTTCGTACTCAGAACTGGCAATAGCTGCAGGTTCGAGGAACACGCCGGAGCGGTTTAGTGGTCAGACTTCAGTGTTGTCAGACTTATGAAATATGATTTCTAATTAATGACGTCCGTGGGTAAAGTTGGACGCAAAGGCCAAAGTTGCCCACTTTTACGGTACTTACAACAGCACTTTTAGTTGCGTTAATTGATAACATAACACACTTAGCTTCTATTGAAGTTTCAGTGGATATTGGGTTGGTATTGACTGTAAAAATACACATAGATTCAAAAGTTTTGCATTACCCTAAATCTCCGAAAAAAAAATGTGTTCATTATAAATGAATCAGAGATTAATCAAATAATTAGTTTCAATTGAAAAAAAACGTGTATATTTGTCAAAAATTTTTATTATCCAATAATAAACTTGTTTTAAACATAAAAAGTATTCTTAGAAATTAAATAAATTAAATACAAATTGATTCTTTTTAAAGAAAAGGTTAAGTGAGAACCTGCATGAGAACTTTTAATAAAGAGTATTCCCACCTCTAGAATTTATGCAAGCTTGAAGTCGCCTGCCCATGCTGTTTACCAAATTATTGATATTCTGTTGAGGAATATTTCGCCAATCTTCTTGGGCCGCATGAACAAACTCTTGTACACTCCTGGGTGGATTTCTGCGTGCTGCCACTGCCCTGGCAAGCATGTTCTATGGGATTCATGTCAGGAGATAGGGCAGGCCAGTTCAAACGATTGATCCCTTCAGTTTCGAGATACTCATTTACAGCTCTGGTCCGATGAGGTCGGGCGTTATCGTCCATAAAAACGAAGGAATGGCCAACAGCTGCGCGCCATAATCTCAGGTGAGGATGTAGAATCTCTCTGAGATACCCATCACCAGTCATCGTTACCTCTACATGAATTAATTATGTGCGATCATTTACCATGATACCAGCCCAAAACATAGCACTTCCTCCTCTGAAGGGCGGCACGGGGCGAGCATGGGCAAGCTGAGCAGCTCTCGTTGGATCCCGCCTCACACGTATTCGATGGCTTTATTGTACCAAACAAATCCTTGTCTCGTCGGAAAAAAAACACCGAATTCCAAAATTCTTCAGGCAAGGCCGCGTGTTCTTGAGCCCACTGTAGTCGGCGAACTCTATGCTCAGGTTGTAGTCTGGGCACTCTTATTGGTCGGCGACACCTCAAACCTGTTGGTATTGCCATGGTCGGGTTTCTTCGGATAGTTATGTGGATATAGCGGTTCTGCCGCTGATTAGTAACACGCCTTTTACCTCTTCTAGGTCTATCACGAAGAGAATTGGTCTGGAGATACCGGTTCCATACACGAGACACATCACTTTGCCAAACGCCAACTCTGTTTGCCACGAACCTTTGAGAATGACCTTCTTCAACTAAAGCCACTATTCTTGCACGGTCAATCTCACTTATGACTTGACGATTCATGTTTGCACTTAAAATCGTAAAAATCAAATGCCTTGAATGTTAAAATGATCGCACTAAAAATGTTATCTTACAAAAAAAAACTGTAAACATCTGTATATTGCAAAAAATATGGAACATATTGAAATGGTAAACATTGATAAACAAGCCAACAAAAAATTGTTAGCGCAAAAAAATTACTTCGCATCCGAAGAAGGTGACATTTGTGGTATTCGACATATGTCGATAGAAATTGTCGCACAACATTGGCATCTGGCATTCTCAAATGGGTTCGGCATCTAAGGCGCATGAGATAAATTTTGTCGAAAAACATGAACTGGCAACACCGAAATTTCGATATTATATCGTGTTCCATGCCACTTCTCTTGTAAAGTTGTAAAATAATTAAATGACAGTAGTAGTTATATGATCTGTGATGACAGTAATGATTTGGTTATTTGATAGAAGTTAGAATGTACAATGTACTTACTCGAATGTAGAACAAGAATAACAAGATAAACATGGAAAGTGAAACCAAAAAAAAATTATTGCACCCAAAACCAAAAACGAACATTAATAAATTTAATGCACTTGCACGATTCCCTTGTTCTATTAAGGGTTCTAGAATAATGATTAGCTCTCTAGCTAATTCTTTAGTTAATCTGAACGTTTTAATAAACTTTCTGTCAGATAAAAATGTAAAAGCGCTTCTATATATTCCTCGTCTCTCTCGAGGCCGCTGATACATTTCTTGATTTTCTAAATTTTCAATAGCAATTAATAAAGCTGCCATTTTCTCTCTACAAAAATTTCTGAAACAGAACCCAACAAAATGAGTGTTTTCACTTTTGACATGTATAACGTTAACCTATAAATTTCGCAAGTAATTAAATTCTCGCATTCGACATAAATTGTCGACTGCCTTTGACCATTCTACAATTTGTCTATCAAAAATTTGCGAAGGCGACATTTGAGAATAAGAATATTCAGATTTTATTCGACAAAGAGGATTTCTCGCATGCGACAAAATATGTCACGGTTTGAGCATAGGGTCCCTGTACTGCTTGTTGAAGAACTTGGAATTGCTTTAGTCGATTTTCTGGTAGTTCGGTGAAGTCTGGTAGAGGTAAGGTTGTAAGAGATTGTCATATGAGGAAGGGTCCCGGGGTGAGGATAGATAAATCATTGGGATCACTGGATAGTGGGTGCAGAGGACGAGAGTTCATAACTGATTCTATCTGGGTGAACACCGTAGATAAATCTTCGAATGTTAGAGTAAGTTTTCCTACGTTTTCCTTGTCGAATTGCAGCTTCCCACAAACCGCCACGAGTATGGTGGGTTAAATATCCACTCAATATTATTTTTAAGAAACCATGAAGTTATTTCGGGATCAATGAAAATTTTTTCGACTGCCTCATAGAGCTCTTTGCTTTCTCTGTTCGTCCCGACGAAATTAGTGCCATTATTACTATAAATGCGTTTGCACAAACCTCGTCTTGCGATAAACCGTTCAAATGCTAAGAAATCCGAATTAATCAATGAAAGGACTCCGAAAAGGACTTATTTTGAGCAATTTTTATTAGACCAAGTAAAGAATTATCAAGCTCTTCTATATTAAGTTTTTCCTTTATTTTTTCCTGGGGTTTTTTAAGAGTTTCAATAAGCCGAATCCAAATAGCTGTTACTCTTTGCAATTTATAGAGAAACGAAAATTTAAAAAATAGCTCAAAGCCTTTCTTTGGGGTTGCCTTGAGAGCTATTTGAGATTTTCTTTTCTCTAGGTCAATTTCTGGTGGTTGGATTTGATTAGGCCAGAAATCTTCATTCCTCTGGAGCCATTCAGATCCATTCCACCAGGTAGAATTGTCAAGAAGATTTGATGGTTCAGTTCCGCGGGTTACATCTGTATTCCACGTATGATAAGCAGATGTCATCATTATCATAATTCTCAAAAACCTTCGATGCAGCATTTTTTATTTTTTCTTTCTTTTCTAAATTCATAATTACAAATTCATTCCATTGTTAGCTTTTATAGTAATAAGATTAATTATTGTTAAGATTTCCATTTAATAAAAATGATAAATAATTTTTAAAAACATAATTTGGGCATTTCAAATCATTTCTGGCGCAGTCAGTAGGATATCTAGATTGTAACGTATCGAACGTGATCAAGTTTGTTTCGACAATTTACTAGATATACCGAACTTTTAAGTTGTGATTCGTGTGTGGAGGTGTTTAAGTGGAGTGGTTCTCCGAAAATCAAGAAACCCATCTATCGAAGACCATCGAAGCACTCTTGCAATTCGAAGCGACGAAAGCTGGAACAGGAATCGTCCAACTTTGCGAGGATTGTATTCTCATAGTTAAGTGGATATGCTCAAATTCATCATCATTTTTATGTAAGTCGAAGTAATTATTAATTAAACAGGGATAAATAGAAACAGATAGTATACAGTTAGCAAAATTTTTTTTTATAAATTAAGATAAGACAATTCAATAAGGCTACATAAATAAATTTGCATTATAATTTGAACATATATATGTCCATCGAATCTTTGGTAAGCGAACTTGAAAGTTTAGAAATAAATTCAAATATTCCCAATTTGATAAGACCAATACTGGCAGAATTTAATCCTGAATTTCTTAACTGTGTTCCAGAATTTGATGGTAACTCGAATGAACTTAATCGTTATTTATCTATTTGTGAATCAATTATTGGTACATTTTATCTAAGAGAGCAACCCCATCATTTTCAGGATACATATTTACTTAATTCATTGATTTCAAAACTGCGTGGCAATGCCAAATTAGTTGTAAACATTAAAAATGTCGCTACTTGGAATTCTTTAAAAGATACACTTACAAGAAATTTCGCAGACCAAAGAGACGAGGCATGTTTGAATCGTGATTTCGTAATGATGAGACAAAATATTAATGAACGACCTCAACAATTTTATGATAGAGTTCTAAATATTCTTAATCTTCTCTGTAGCTATGTAGATTTGCATGAAGCCATTCAAGCCAATAAATTATTGAAAAGAGATTTATATAATAATCTAGATTAGATCGTAATAATTTTTTGCATCAAAGTTTATACTTGGAACTTGGAATAACCTGATTTTGTTGTGTTTTTTTGTTACTAGCTTTCAAAATACCACGTGCAGCTAGTTCTCTGATATGTTTTTGGGATCAGTCAACATTGGCAGTAATAGATTTTCCGAATGTGCGAAATAACTGTTTCTCTGTATCACTGGATCTATTATGCCTTTCAGTTCAGCTGACAGGTATCTCGACATTGAAAGGAAAGCCCATGAGTGTCTTGCTCCATCTTAATATGTAGAATGAGTCTTAATACGGAACCAAGTCAGTGCATAAACTTTAACAATGTATGTGGCTAAAATTACGAGGTTTTTTGTCGAAGCATATAAACGAAGATTAGCACGAGTCCGCCATCTTACAT
Organism: Galerucella pusilla; assembly: GCA_910591695.1. Lineage (NCBI taxonomy): Eukaryota > Metazoa > Arthropoda > Insecta > Coleoptera > Chrysomelidae > Galerucella > Galerucella pusilla. The sequence continues at coordinate 36,308 of CAJUYI010002678.1, read as the reverse complement.
GGAGCATTTTTCCTGGTGATTTATTTGCTGAGTGTTCAGAAAATTCCCCAGTTATTATCGCGGACACAATTATGTACAGATATAATTCATCCGTGCTTAAATCGTTCACTGTAACCGAATGTAAATCACAACCAATTTTTTGAAATTGAACAATTGGATTGTTTTCACAAGTCTCTCAAGCTTCTGTAAGTTCCTTGTGGCATTACTTATTCTTTTTTCTCTTATTTTTTGGTAATCAAACCACAATAATGTTTTTTATTTTTTATTTCGACGTTTCGGTAGCGTTCCAGCTACCGTTGTCAAGATTAATAGTAATAAAATAATTTTTGGTCCCTATCTGACACAGCGAAAAAAATATTACTACAAAACTTTATTGTCAAATTTTATTAAGGCCCATTCATAGTAGATTACACCGGTAAAATGTGAAATAAAATATTTTATTTTATGACATTCTAACGATATGATAGTCTACTAGAAATGGAATCCAGTGAAGTGCACGTTCCAGGAACGGTTTTTATTGCGATAGCGCTTTTTTTTTCGCTTATTTTGGAAATGTTGTCAATAAAACGCGTTTGTTACTTTTTTGTGTATGATTATTTTTGTTTTCAAAACATGTATAACTCAGTTTTGTGATTTTGTGTATTGAAATGTGTATCGATTAACAACTATTCCAATGATAAATCATAAGAAAACCTGGATAAAAACTTATGATGCTATCCTGATAACGCAGGTAATTGATTATTGGAAATTTCTCTTTCTAACATTGGTAACCAAATTTGACTACATTCGGCTGAAATACTAGCTACACATTTATCTGCATTTAGTTGTATTAAAGCACTTTCTTTGATTTTTCGTCTTTTATTATTGGGATCTTTCAATATTATTTTTGTCGAATCCCATTGAATTTTATGTCCCTCTTCCCAAGCATGATTACAAATACCTGACTTGAATAACTCCCTATCTTTAATATATTTTTTATGTTCACTTATTCGGATTTTCAATGGTCTAGATGTTTCACCTAAATAGAATTTGTCGCATTGACAAGATATCTGATATATGCAATTTTTTGAAGATTGTTCTTCATTTTTTGGTTTCGTTCTTGTTAAGATAGATCTCAAAGTATTGTTAGATTTAAAGCTGGTTCGAATATTGAATTGATTATCAATTTTCTTAATTCTTCCCGATAAACCCTTAACATACGTTATTGTCAAGTTTTTAAAAATTATGTTAGCGGAATTATTAATATTATTGTTATTATTATGGGGTATTAACAATGAGCCCTTCTCTATATTCTCAATTTCTTTATTTACAAATTCTGCCGGGTAATTATTGGCATTTAAAACATTTTTCAGTAGAGTTTTCTCTTTTGTGAAATGATAATCATTAGAACAAATGATTCTGGCTCTATCGTATAAAGATTTTACTACCCCTTTTTTAACGCTTATAGCATGATTTGATTCAAAATTCAAATTCCTATAAGTGTGTGTCGGCTTACGATAAACACTTGTTTCATACCCTGTAGGTGTTTTATTGATAAGAACATATAAAAATGGCAAAAAATTGTTATTTTCAATTTCAAATTTTATAGATTTTTCTCCTTCATTTATATTTATTAAAAAATGATTCAGAGATACTAAGTCATAAGACCATATTGCAAAAATGTCGTCTACATATCTCCACCAGACAATTGGTTTTAATATTTGATTATTTACTATTTTGGCTTGAAAATGTTCCATGTAAATATTTGATAGAATTGGTGAGAGGCAAGCCATGGCAAAATCATTATTGACCTGAAAATATGTTTTTGTTATACATAAATTTAATAATTCTATTATTGCTGCTACGCTCAATTTGGTCCTTTCTGTAAGGGTCTGATCTATTTCTAATTTTGATTTGACAAGTTCTATTGTTTTCTGTACCGGTACATTTGTGAAGAGACTAACTACATCAAAACTGACGTTATGGTACCTGCAAATGTCTGAGGTCCAGCTGTAGCACCATAGACGAATTGGAACAAATGTCGAAATGGCAACTTGTTCATATGAAGCAAACGAATTATCCACTATAACGGTTTTTTTAACCGCGTTTCAAGTAACCGCACAATGTCACCACTTTTTTCAGTATTATGACGTTTGTTCTGTCACAACCGATAGCTAACAAATGTTCGAAAGACATTCCCTCATTTGAAAAATAATCGGCTATCGTACTTTCTATAGCTTTGGATGTACCAGAAGATGGCGCAATATAACCCAAAAATTTAGAGTCTGGAGTGGCACTCTGTAAGTATTTCAACGATAGAGAATCGTTTCTTTTCGCTATTAGGTACTCTATAAACACATTCGGTTGTTTTCGCAGCTAGACGATTATAATCGAGAGCAAATAAAGAAAGGAAGAGAAGAGAGACCGGAGAAGGTCTTTCTATTTCAGAGATTCATCCTTCCATCTCTCTTTCTCTCGTGAAAGTACGCATTATTTATTTCTGTTGCAGGTATTGAGAAAATGAATGTAAACATTTTCAAATTTTATAGTACTTTTAGGTTATGTGCATTTTTGTGTTTATTATTATTATTAATTGAAAAGGTAAGGAAATTTTATCTTTCATATGTACCTACAAAAAATTAAACACGAATTAAACATAAAAGTGAATTCTTGTTTAAAATTGATTTTATATTTCCAGTTAAAATGGAACGAGCTGCGAAAACACATGCAACACAATGGGCAGTTTTAGTCGATTTCTTGATGGAACATAGAGAATTAGTAACTAAATCATTTGTTGGGCTTGATTCCCGACAAAACTATAAGAGGATGTGGGACCAAATCGCAGCACAGTTAAACAGTATGGGTTTTGGGTCAAAAAGCACATCCAAATGGATAGACGTGAGTATAATAATATAATGTGAACATACTTTTTATATGCATATTTTATAGTTATTGGGGCACAATAGATCTTTTAGGTCCCAGTGAATCTCACCCCATTATACGACATACTTGCATCATAGCTCTTGAATTATTATCATTTAAGGTGTTCAAATATTTTTCTAAAATCAATAATAAAAATGAAGTATTGTGTGAAAAATCATTGATATATAATTTTCCCTTTTTCAGGCATTTACAAAATGGAAGAGCAAAGTAAAAATGAAGGCACAAAGTATTCGTATTGGGATGAACAGAACAGGTGGAGGAGGTCCTTTACCACCTCTCACACCAGTAGAGGAGAAACTTATGGGTATAATTGGGTGGAAAGTAGTGGATGGAGATGGTACTATGGAATTAGGTCTTGTAAGTACATTCTATGTATGGTGATGATGCATGTGTTAGTTTTGAAAATTAACTAAGCAGTATATTAAGCTAAATATAACATTTCCTAATTCTTATATTGAGCAAACATGTAGTAAATCACTCCTACTTTTTTCAGGAAAAGAAAGAAAACTGTTTACAAATCCTTACAAATAATACCAATGAGATTCCTACGACAGATGAAACCTTTGACCATTTTGCAACTATTCCCCCTCTTGCAATTTTGACATGTAATAAATCAATTCCAAAAAATGACACTACCACTATAGAAACCCCTACTACTTCAACAAATCCTCAACTATCAAAAAAAAGGAAAATTCCGAATGAGCCTATTCAAAAAAGAGCAAGGTTTCAAAGAAAAGAAGACTCGATTACATTACGAAGGGTACATGAGGAAACTATTGATGTACTTAAGCAAATAAACAAGAACTTATCTAGACTAGGAGATATTCAAGAGGCCATATTAAACAAATTTAATTAGAATAGTTGTTGTGGCTCTTCATTATGTTGTTTTTCCAAAGATAGTTTAAAGTTTTTTGTGTTTTAGTTCCTTTAGAATGGTAGTTTTGTTTTTCATTTTTTCCCTTGATACTTGATGTAAGTTTTAATGTTCATTTATAGGAAAATTGTAAATACATTACATTTTGCCAATAGTAGTTTCTAAGTTATTTGTTGTTGTTTGATGAATTATTTTTCTGTATTTCTTCTGTTCCATTGTTTATTGTTTGATATTTGTCAACAGAGTTTGGATTTGTTTATAGATAAAATTCTGCATTATAGAAAATATAATTTATTATTATGTATTTGTATTATTACAAGTAAATCTGAACTGATAAATCTAAACAAAATTTTTGAGCTGAATAGAAAAAAGTGAGTTTAACAAGACATTTGTTGTTATAAACTGAAAATATAACTAATACATAAAGTTTTACATAAAATATCTTTGCACCACTTGCTGTCTGGTTTGTCGACCTTCATTCAGAACTTGGCCATAAACATTGATATTATCCATGTTATCATCTCTTACAAAATGGGAATCAATGTCATCATATTCAACTCCTGCCCTGATGCTTAGATTATGCAGAGCTGCACATGCATTCACGATAACTCCAACTCTTTCTGGGCTGTATCTCAATTTTCTTTCCCCCAAAAGGCATCTAAATACAAGTTTCAGACGACCTATGCATCTCTGCACTATGCTTCTTGTGATTTTGTCACTGCGGTTATAATGGCCTTCTGGAATGTTGGCATCAGCATTGTTTTCAAATGGAGTGAGCAGCCAAGGTTCTAGAGGATATCCAGAGTCTCCTAACAACCACTGGTTTCTCAGATCTAAAAAAGGCAAAAAATTATATAACAAAATTGTTCAGAGCCTTATTTTATATAACAAATCAATAATTATTACTGTATTGTTCCAATTAATCATGAATTCCAAAATTCTGAAAATTAACTTTTTTGTACTTACTCCCATTGTATTCCTGCTGCAGAAGATGCCTTATCTGTGATGACCTCCATATAAATGCATCGTTTACCGATCCTGGATATCTTGCATTGATATTTGTAATTTGAAGATCATGACTGCAAATTATCTGTATATTTTTGGAATGGAAGCCTTTTCTATTTACATAATTGAACTCATCCTCAGATGGACCTATTATGGCAATGTGCGTGCAGTCTATACAGCCAATTATGCCTGGAAATCCTGCTTTTTCCATGAATCCCCTTTTTGTCTCATCCTTTGACTGTGGATCCAATGGGAACTTTATCCACGCAGGTCCCAAGTGTTGATTGATGGATAGAGCAACCTCATTTATGCATCTACCCACAACTTGTTGACTAGTTGATAGAAGGAATTCTCCACCAATACCTGGAATAAAATATACAATGAGAGGTTTCATATAATAAGTGCTGATATTTTTAGGTAGAAAATTATATATATCCTTAATTTACAAGAGTAATATTTACCTATTTTTGCCTTACTATGTATAATAAATTTAATAATATACCAATTTGCAGCCAACAAAATTTTATACTTTAAAAGTAAGTTGTATATTAATAAAACTTCACATATACATACCTCTTTGGTAATTCCCACTTGCAAAAAAACGCAAAGCAATTAAAATTCGAGTCTGGCGAGGTATTTTTGTATTCCTTTGCTCATCAACCACGTGATGAACGAGTTGGTCAAATAAAAAAGAAACTAGATCCTTGTTTAATCGAAATAGTTCTATAAACCTTCTGTCGTGCAGGTTGAATGGGTCAGTACTGTCCCTCAAAACTTTTTTTTCTAGACGATTTCTATACATCCTCTCTACGTTTTCTAATTGATTGAAAAGTAATCGTTGAGCAGGCAACATATTGACTGTTATGATTTAAAAAAATAATAAAATCAACATACAACTTTTCTTACTTCTAATACAAACTAAAAAATAGGTTATATTCTTTCTTAATTTCTTTTTTTTTCCAATTAATGTTTGTCATTGGTTCAAAAAGTCTATGTTTTTAGAATGTTGAATAAAAAAATCTATACGAATCAATGAGACGAAGATTGCCGAACCATTTCCGTCAAAGAAGAGATGTGGTTATAGAGTACTAACAAAGATAGGGATAAAGATATTCTCGCTTCTCTATTCTTTTCGCTTTCGTTGAGAAAATAAATTACAGAGTGCCACTCCTGGTTCTTTTATAAGAGAAATATGCTCCTCTTGGATAACTATTTCTTATGAGTTCACTGTTTCTCTTGATTTTGTGAATCTCATATGTTATTCCGGAGGCAGATAATGATATCCAATTGTTATAAAATTTTGAACGGCGTTATAAAAATAATAGGCATTATCGTACAATCACTATTAGAATTGACGCATACAACGAAATTTATTTGTCACAAATTTTTATGAGTACGCTGTTTTTCTTGATTTTGTGAATCTTATATGTTATTCCGGAGGCTGATAATGATATCCGATTGTTATAAAATTTCAAAGGGCGTTATAAAAGAATAGGTACAATGGGTCACATGTGGCCTAAGTGCTGTGAGCATACACACTCACCCTCCCTACTCTACAGATACAGATACAGAAGAATAGGTAACATCGTTTTATCGCTATTAGAATTCACTGGTACAGAAAACATTGTTTGACCCACCTTATGTACCTACTTTAATAAAAATCATATCACTTATGATGCCGTTTGTAAAATTTTAAATATATTTTTCTGCTCTTACTGTGTGAAATCCCCTGAAATTATACGATGTAGAAGCTACAAAATTTATACTATCAAGAGTATTACTAAAGTGAAATTAATGATCAAGAGTCTTGTATTTTTGAGTTTATATGCAAAGCATGATAATAGGAAAATGAGTTATATAACAAAAAAATATTATCAACTTATATATTTTTATTGTTTTCCAAATACTCACTGAGTATATGAACTTTTGCACAGGACTCTATTGGGAACTGCAAGTTGAACAAATATATAATTTTTAAGCAACAATCAATGAGGGAGTCCGTTAGTACTACCACTAAAAAAATTTTAGGTCTAAAATGGGGGTCTGTGTTCTAGGTCGTTTTCATCACTTGTGGACTTCGAAATAACTATATTTTCACATTATGAGTAATATAAGCATTTCCCGAGTACATACTTTTGCAAAATTAAGATTTTTCATTAAATTTGGGGATAAAAATGTCATTAGCAGGGACTTTAGATATATCTAGTTGAGCGTTCCTAGCTACTAGATTTATTAAGAAATTTTTATATGCACCAATAATAATAGTGACAGAT
>CAJUYI010002678.1:0-29134 GCA_910591695.1 Galerucella pusilla | reverse complement strand
ATCTGTCACTATTATTATTGGTGCATATAAAAATTTCTTAATAAATCAACCAATGATAACTAAGCTTAACTGTCAATTTTTACTAATGTAATTGGTAGCTAGGAACGCTCAACTAGAAATATCTAAAGTCCCTGCTAATGACATTTTTATCCCCAAATAATAAAAAATCTTAATTTTGCAAAAGTATGTACTCGGGAAGTGCTTATATTACTTATAATGTAAAAATATAGTTATTTCGAAGTCCACAAGTGATGAAAACGACCTAGAAAACAGACCCCCATTTTAGACCTAAAAATTTTGTAGTGGTAGTACTAACGGACTCCTTCATTGCTCTTAAGACATGGAAAAATTGGTATCTTATATTATCGAAGAACAGTCCAACGCTCTCAATATCAAAAATGTTCTCTCCTACACAGTAAACGAACGGCTGAACGCTTCTATTTTTTTCTTCAAAAAAGCAATATGATCCTCCACCTCCAGGATGGTTCGTCCCAAAAATAGAAACGACTCCTGCGAATCCCTAATAGTGAATTTGGTTGTAGTGTTTTTTCCGGTTTTGTCCTTTTTCACAATTTTATTGGTAGGTACCATGTAACCATGGATGCTCCACAACAAGGCGGCATCACAACCATCTAAAATAAAAGATTTTCAATTGTAAACTACAATTCTGGTCATGTGTAAAACTAAAATTCTTACTTTCATTATCATTTCCAGTCGTTAGTCTATCCAACATCGATCTTATGTTTTTATCCTTGACATGCTGTTCATCTCTAAGAAATTATAATATTGAAGGATATTCAGATCTCCAATCCACAAGGAGGTGTCCCTTTGTTTTTAATGCTGTTTCGAAGTCGACTTCTATCTGGAGTAATAAATTATTCATATACAGGTGTTTCACAGTTAAAGGCAAATATCGGACACTTATGAGACTGAAAAATCCATGGCTTGTGAGTTTCTTGAATCAATTAGCTGATATACGAAATATTTCACAGGTATATTATTTCATTATTTCAAACAGTTTACAAAGTGAAGTGTATCCCAGCATGTGAACACTGTAACTCGATAGAGATAGAAATAGAAAAGAAATAGCGAAGAAAAGAAATTTCTTTCTATGGACAAATGCTACTCTCTATGATTTTTTCCTGAAATATTCGGGCAAGTTCGTCTATAGAGAAATGTGTACTATTGAATCTGAAAACATTTTGGGAGATTTCAGAACTTCTCGATTTTCAAAGTATCTACCGGTTATTTCGACATTCTAAATGTCAAAATTGTCAATAAAAGCTTGGCCTAATGTCAGTATTGTCAGTTTATCCAAGTTTATATCCCCTTATCTATTCAGTTATTGCAGTTTATTTTTGTTCATTGTTTTGTTAGTTGATTTTTTTTTGTAATTTGATTGAAATGGATTTGGTATTAGCCAATTTTGTAGAAGAGGCAGGAGAAGAAGATCGTAGAGAAATGCTGAGGATGGAAAGAAGACATCTGAGGGACACGACAAATGTCTTCGAACTCCCAGAAAGAGAGTTTAGGAAACGTTTTCGACTTAGCAGAGAGCTAACTCGAAATTTAATTAGGGAACTCTCGCCTCATATGCAGGATGGTCTTCGATATACAAAGGTAAATATCACTACGAGAGTCATGGAAGCCCTACGTTTCTTTGCACACGGGTCTTACCAAATGGGCATTGGAAATGAGATGCATGTTTCTATGGCACAGCAGACCTTCAGTACTGCTCTATCGGAGGTTTGTAGGGCTATGGAAGCCATTGCACCTCGCTGGGTGAAATGTCCAATGGTTCGAGCAGAAAAGGGAAGAAATAAAGTCCAATTTATGCAGTTTGGGTTTCCTGGTACTATAGGCTGTATCGACTGCACCCATGTAGCCATTCTACGGCCTACCGAGGACGAACATTTATATTTTAACAGAAAAAGGTACCATTCCAAAAATGTTCAAATTATTTGTGACACCAGTTTAGTAATTTTAAATGTCAATGCAAATTATGGAGGCGCCAATCATGATTCCTTAATATGGAGGAATTCTGCTGTGAGGAGGCACTTGGAAGAAAATTATGAAAGGGGTGACCGAAATAGCTGGTTGATTGGAGATAGTGGTTATCCACAAGAACCATGGCTAATGACACCAATTAGAGGGATGGCTCCAGAGAGAGTCCAGAGGGTAGATACACCATGCAATGCATTAACCAGAGCTAGGAATTGTGTTGAGAGATGTATAGGTAAGTCAGACAACATCATATGGTTACAGCCTACTCAACCTAGGTATTATTTTTCTACACCTTACAGGTATGTTGAAAAACCGCTTTCGATGCATTCTACGTGAGCGTGTTTTGAGATATCGACCTTTTAAAGCTGGTCAAATCATTAATGCAGTCACAATTCTCCACAATATGTGCATTCAGGCCAACATCCCTTTAGAAGAAGATGAAGATGGGCTAGATAGAAATGATGAAGATCATGTAGATGACAGATATGCCAACAATCTTGTTGCTCCGAACATATTAGGTTTAGGTCAGCAACGTAGAGGTGAACTAATTGATTTATATTTTTTATAAGTTTTGAACCAGTACGAACAGAGGCGCATGGAACTTAAAGGGGCACTGGAACTGTCGTGCTTCACTTCAATAATTAGTGGACTGTTTTTTTGAATAGTTTTATTTTATTTTCGTTACACACCCGTTTATGCATCACTAACAATTACGTTATAACAAATTAAATTACACAAAAAGAACACTAGAGAGCCTTTGAAACAGACGGAGGCCAGAACGGTGTGTATGGCATGCTGTGTATCGTGGTTCTGCCGCTGTGTGTGTCGGTGGTTGCGGAAAACCGCTAAAAAGTTTTTGGCCTTGGTAACGCCCCGTTGACCGTGTTACAGGTTGTAACAAGTTTTGTAATCTGTTTTTTTTACAAGTTTACCTTGAATTGATTTATATTTTTGTAATAAGGTTAATCCTGTTTAATATTAATTGTTTCACATTTTTTATAAGTTTTAATATTTGTTATTTATTCATTTTCATCTAGGTATATAAGGCTATATCAGGAATCCAATTTGTAACTATCAGTAAACTTTTTAATTTTTAGTAAATTATCAAATTCAATGTTTGTTAGAGCATTTAGCCCAGAAAGTAGTTGTTCTGCTCAGTTAATCTGTCAGTAGTTTGGAAATAGTACTGGGAATTTTTTTTGAATACTTATATTTGTATTAATAATGTTTTCTTTTAAATATAAAGATGTTACTCTATTAATTATACTCTGTTGTTTTAATCAATCCTTCCTCATATGTGGGTTGATAGAATAATCTAGCACTATCTGTAATATATTATAAAAACGTTATATAACTTAATAATTGTTAATAATAATAAAAAATTTATCATAGTGAGTTATTGTAATGATTAAAAATAAAACCCTTTTTGTAATAAATAACACTTTAATTTCTAATAAAAAAAAGTACATATAACAAAAATTAAACCAAAAAATAAATATTAATCGTAAAAAATATTGAATCAGTTTTTGTTTGAAAATCCAATATTGGCAACTGCTTATAAACAAAATAAATAAATCTCACATTATAACAATAAAACTACAAAAAAATATTAAGCTTGAAAAAATAGAATCAGTTCTTTCAAATAAAAAAAATATAAATAAATAAAATCAGTTCTAGTTTTGAGAAAAAGTTAAATATTGGCACTCAAGTTCTTGTTTAAATAAAAAATAATCCAATATTGGCAATTGCCTATAACAAAATAAATAAATCTTAATTATAACAAAAAAAATATAAATAAATAAAATAAGTTCTAGCTTAAAAATAAAATAAAATATTGGCACTCATAAGTTCTTGTTTAAGAATGAAATAAAATATTGGCAATTGCCTATAACAAAATAAATGAATCTTAATCATAAAAAAATATAAATAAATGAAATCAGTTCTAGTAAAAAAAATATTGGCACTTGATTATCACAGTAAAAACAATTATCACAAAGTGAATTTAATCAACAAACAAAAACACTTAAATAATGATAAATGCCTTAGTCTACAGCATGATTAACAAATTTTTCAATATTTTGGCTAATGCTTTGTAAGGCATTTGCCATTATTTGAATGTTTTTGTCTATTGACTGCAGCCTTTGCATAGTGTCACTATGCATTTTAGTTAGGGTCACAAATTTTTTAGATTTATCATTTGTGGCCCTAACTTGTCTCTTGGTGTTTGGAATATTTTCATCACTAGTTCTTTTTCTTTTTAAAGCTGCCAACTTTGGAAGGGGGCCAACTGACTTGAGCACAGGCAACTTAAATTACTATTAATTAGGTTATATTATATATTCTTTGTTTACAATTCATGTATAAAACAACAAATAATGCAGTTAATACTTTATAGGTTTAGGTAAAGAGGCTATATAATTTCAATAAAAAGGAATTTTGATGGTAATTATGGATAAATATGTTCAATTTTACAACATTTGATATATGATATAATTACAAACAGAAATATTTCATAAAGAAATATAACATATATTACTCGCCAGGTTTCACAAATTATAGGATTATTTGCATGAATATAGATTATCAAGTTTGTTAAAATTTACTCCCAATATCTAAATTTGATATAACTACTTACTTCTGGGTTTGATGGAAGGCTAGGCACCTGTTCATTAGATGGAGGGCTAGGCATCTCGACTCTAGACGTTCTAGGCTAAAAATCGAAAGTATTATTAAATACAATATGTAATTCATTTAAATTTACCTCTGGTGTTTTGGATGATATATCCGTCAGATTTAGTGGCATCAGGGGTGGCTGCAAATAAATTAATGACTTTTATCAAGTATGAATACTTATAGTACTCTATTTGTAAGTTGATTAATATATATTGTATAAGAAAATTACCAGTCCTAATTCAAGGTTTTTATCTCCTGTAACTGACTTCCACCCCAGCAATGCCATTAACCTCTCCTATACTTGGTTTAGTGGAGGAGCTTTCACCGGTCCCCCACCAGTCCTTTCCATTTCCATTCGCAACTGGCTTGCTTTTGCCTTGGTTTTGGATTTCCACCTACCTATAGCCTACAAATAATGATATTGAAGAAGATAATGGATTATATAAGACACCTAATAGAATATGTCAATATTGCACACAACAAGTAAAATAGTGTTTTAAGTCAAGTATAGCCTAGTAAAACCGATTTTGAGCTAAAGTTTACATTATTTTATTGGGTGTGTGAATGTAACCTTACTGATTTTGAAAAAGCTTATTTCACAGAGGTTCTTCTAGATTACATTAAATGTATTTTGTTTTACCAGTTGCCACTTCTCAGTGCTCCTAGTGCCCAGCCCCATTGAATTTAATTTCAGAGTTAGTTCATGCCACAATCTGGCCCCATCTTCGCGATCTCCATCAAAGTTTTTAAATTTATTTTTCAATAGAGAAGGATTTTCTTCCATAAAAACTATTAATACCTCCCACTGCTGCAAAGTTGTTTTAATTTCTCTATTCCTTCCATCTAAAAAATGTTTTATAAGTAATTTTAGTTAACTAAGTATTGTTAATTACATTTTACTAAATCAACAGCAATTTAATCAATCCACATTAAAGTTACTACTACTACTACTACTAAATGTGCAGGCGAGCCTTGTCCTGGACAACTCAAGCCAAGGTTCCGACACTGAGGCCACTGGCGGGCCCATTGTGCCAATCCTGCTACCTAGTCATCCATGAAGCCGAGCCCTTCAATAAAGGCTACAACCTTTTTCAGTGGATGCCTGCTTGTGTCTCCAGGAGCCATGACAGTGACTCCGAAGATTCGCCTGCGTAATACAGCCCAGTGTGGACACTCTAAGAGAACATGAACTGACGTTTCATCAGTCATGCCGCAACCCCTACATAGGGAACTTTCCTCTATTCCTAGATTGTAGAGGTGCTTCCTCATACAGCAGTGCCCTGTTAGGAGTCCTGCTATCTTCCTTAGCCTACTCCTTGGTAGTTCAGTGGCTGCTCTGGCGTGTCCATCAGCCCATCCCTTCAGTAGAAGTTTGGATTGTCTAGGACCCTGCAGAGCATTCCAATGAGCGAGGTGCTGATTCCTCAGCCACTTCTTCGTCTCCTTGCGTATTCTTTGTTTTGTTAACATTAAAGTTAATAAAAATGGAAAATTAACTTACCCATCTTTAATTAAAAATAAAAACACTAAAAAAAACAATATAGGGTGTGTTGTAACTTGTAACGACTTTGAAACACAATAAAATGCATAGAATAGTAAAATGCCAAAAATGTGTTTACAACCCATAACAAAACATGTCATAGAAATCACAGATCAGCCATAGAAAGACCCTTGTAGCCGTTTCTATTTCTATCTGCCGAAGATTCATACGAAGCTACTCGAAAGAACCTGAATAGACATACGGAGTAACTTTACAAGAATTTTCCTAATATTGAAAGAAATTTCCTTTCTATTTTGTTACAGAGTTCACGTGCAGGTCCGATTTTAGAATGGGATCACTATATTTTTACCTTTTCTATCGATTTGATGATACAAGATGGATAAATAGTAATTATACAACCTTACAAAAGTACCCATATTTTTGATAAATACCTGAAAGTATCAACATGAGTATCTTTAGAACTTAGGAGAATGTTACAATATTCGAATGGGATTTAAAAAGAAAATACCTTCAACAAAAATGTAAGATATTACAGGCTGGTTCAAAAATTTTGGCTCACGAGAGAAATGGCCTGAATGAATGAAATACCTAGTATTTTAGCTATTAGATGAATGAGACTCTTTGAACATGGATTTTTTTTATTCCTGATTTTCGCCTTCAATGTATGTAGATATATGTAACAATGAAATACTCTGTAAGAGGTTAACCCTTTCAGTACTGAATTAACTTCCGGTGAAAATTAACGTATAAAATTTTACACACTCGATCTATGATTTATTTGCAATTTTTTGGTACTATTTTGGAACATGTAGAGTTGCCCATATTTGCAATTACTTGCAAAACTTTTATCGTCAATTCCGGGAAGATGTCCAATGTTATCCAACCTTGTTTCTCTCACTGGACGTATTTCGGTTCGTCTAAAGTATAGAGGAGAAGAACTACCAGACGTGTCGGGAGTTGAGGTTCTTCCTGGACGTCCTCTTTTTTTTAAGAAGGTTTGTTGGAACATATAAGAACTTCAGCCACATAGGCACGAAAATGTATCAAGTCGAGGATTTATTTTTTTGGCAGCCCTACAACAGCAGCCTTTGCTCTATACTCGAACCATGCATTGACACATGCGATATCTATACCATGCGTCATCATTCTAAGTGTCCATTTCCTTGATCGTATAAAAGTTATATAAATAGAAATTAGGAAGTCCATCTTGTCCACGCCTCCCATACTGCTATTATAAATTTTGATCGCTTAAGGTCGTGAAACTTGTATGTATTCTTTTCGTAATTTGTCTTATCTTCTACATTCATCCTCATTTCCAATACCAACAAAATTCGAGGCAACAGTAACTGGCTTGTTGTCAAACCATTTTCTCAGGACTATTCCATCTGACGAAAACACTTCTTCCATGGACCCACGAGGTTTTTTCTCATTTTTTTGTCTACTCTACTGTGAAAGGCGGATTATGAAATCTTTCCATGCGAGCAGTGCCTACACAATAGATTTTTCTCTTGCAATGCTTCAAGAACATATTAATTAGTGAAATAATTATCAAAGAAGAGTTGGTGGTTCGGGGAACTAATTCTGTTGGCCAATTTAATGACAACGGAGCCTCCTGGACCAAAAACTTCGAGTTCTTCTGGGTTCAATTCGGTAGTGGACCCCTGGTACAACACAAAATCATACAATAAACCACTTTCTCCACAGAGTGCAAATATTTTTCTGCCCCATGGAGTTGGCTTATTCTTTATATATTGTTTTACAGACAATTGGCACTTGAAAGGCACCATTTGCTCATCAATGGATAACTTGGACTCTAGTGGCAACGCTAAGCATCTAGCTCGTAAAGTGTTATAGAGAGGTCGAATCTTCCAAAATATATCACTGGCAACTGGTTCGTCATTAGTTACAAAGTACACATTTTGTCTTAGTTTGAAAAATCGGTTTACTGGCATTGCCGAAGATATCAGAGGTATGTTCAACTTGTGGTCCCAATATAACCTCACCCTAGGGAACTTTAAAATACCCATCATTATATGGATTCCAACAAAGGTTTTCATTTCATCAGATGTAGTTGGTGGAAAAACTATATCGTTCTGAATAGCATACAAATTTGTTTTCTCAGTCATTGTTTGGTAAAGTTCGTCCGTAAAATATCTGGAAAAGAAAATAATAGGGCTCTCAAGTATATCTGCCGGCTCTTCAATATTTTCCAGAAACTGAATGATATCTTAAGTTTTGTATGTTCCTTCTTTTTCCATAATATATCCTCCTTTTTGGTCAAATTGTGTGATTTTAAATATGTTTCTACTCTGTTAATTTTTCCAGCCTTACTGGTTTTGACTATTGCATGCACTATACTTGCTGAACTTTTACATGGTTGCGGTTCAGACCCTTCCTCTTCAACCGATACTGCCATTTCTTCTTGTCCTTCAGTATTTTTTTCTTTATAGTCATATTGCATAGATTCACCATCGTCTTCTGAGGCTTCTACTATTTAATCACATGAAGGAATTTCATCGAAATTTTCTGGAAATATTAGTAAGGGTTTACTTTATTATGTTAAACCTTTATTTATGCTAAATACTACCTGTAACTTCCGACCATTCATCAAGTTCATCATCGAGCTCTTCGTCCACATATTCCAAGTCAGATAGTCCCTGTTCGAGAAGTTCTAGAAGCTACTCCTCTGCCAAAGGTTTTTTGTTGTCATATCTTTTAGGCATTTTGAACCAAAAATTTAAAAATTAACAGACACGGTTAACTATATGTCTCATACCTCTTAGTCACAATCTGCACTGTAGTGTGTGTCACTATTTGTCTACAAATCAGAAAAACTAACACAGATATTTACACGTTGTTGAATGTATATACACTAGTACACTTCCTGGATAATCGTAAAAATAGTTTTGAAAGAATTGCTGCTTTACACTTCATCTAGCGTGCATCATAGATAAACTACTACACTTGACGTTTAGAGATATCTCTACCTAAAACAGAAACTACCCCGTGGGTTAACCTATTGTCATCTAGATGGCGTCCTGGGTCAACAGAGTATAGTAAATATGTTTAGGTTCCTATAAGTGACATTACATTTTAACAAAATAGTTTTCTGTAATTTGCAGAAAAGAAACAAAACTAATAAACTATAGAAATAGAAATATTTATTCTCATACATAAAGGTCTATTACGGTTCATTTTCTAACTCAAAAATAGTATCACCAAAGGTATGCAGGGCTGCGTTCGAGAAGCTGGTTGCTGGTATGAAAATTATTTCAAGGAGAGGGGGTAAAAACTCACTTCGGTGTGTTAAACTCGCTCTAGGTTTTCGAACGGTAATGGAGTGTTTTGTTTCAAGGTTAGGTTTGTTTGGCTGTTGACAACTTGTCAAATCAAATTTGAAATTTATTGATTCAAATCTCTGCCTTAATATTATTTTGGATTAGTGTTAGTGATCAGGTTGTATTGATTTACGAAATGGATGAGCAGCGGAGATGTGTGAAAAGGAAATGCATTTTGGCTGCAGTTATGGTTGCCTCCAAAAGATTTATAGAGGCTATAATAATGAAAAATGATAATAGTGACTCAAGCTCCGATAGTGAAGATGAAACTCATATATTGGAATTGATGAAAAAGAGGGTGTCCAAGTATAATATATCTCCTAAATCTCCAAAAACTAATAGAATTGAAAACTATTTTTAAGTTGTTATTCCAAGCTATGATGACAAAACATTTCAATCCCATTTCAGACTAACTAAACCAGCATATAATAAAGTATTAAACCTATTCTAAAAACAAAATATGAATATGCACGCCCTAGACAGCAAATAGAAAAAATTAGCGGTTCTATAGCTTTTATCTACACCAGATTCGTATAGGTGAGTAATATTCAGTATATTGTTCAACAATCCTATTGACTATTATTCACGAATATTTAAGTTTCCCCACACTGGCGCGAAATTTAACGCGCGGAAATTTACTACCTTCACGGCAGCAAAATCGGAACCCTCGTACTGCCGCATGAATCAAAACGATAGTATCGCGAATTACGCCACACGACAAATTAAACTGTTTTATATTTATACTATTTTTAGATCTGTAGGAGACAGATTTGATCTCGGAAAAGCCAGCCTCTCAGATTGGTTCTTTAGAGTAATAAGAGCTCTCTACGAATTAGCACCAGCAATTATCAAATGGCCATCTTATGAAGAAAGAACGATTATTAAGGAAAAATTTTACAAGTTTGCTAATTTTCCAAATGTTATTGGAGCCGTTGATGGAACTTACATCACAATTAAAAAACCAAAAAATCATGCTGAAGCTTATTTGACAAGGAAATGCTGCTATGCTTTCACTCTCCAGGCAATAAGTGAACCTGCACTTAAGTTCACTGATACATTCATAGGATATCCAGGGTCTGTCAATGACTGTAGAATTTTTGCAAATAGCAATATATACAAATTGATAGTTGAAAATACAGAGCATTTTTTTGAAGAAAATACGTATATATTAGGGGATAAAGCATATCCTCTAATGAATTGGTGTTCAACGCCATATATAAACAGGGGAAATTTGACACCATCACAAGTTTACTTTAATGAGGTGCATGCTAAAACTCGACAAGTGATAGAAAGGACTTTCTGTTTGTTTTTTGGGAGGTATAGGAGATTTAAATTATTGGACATGACCTGTACAGATCTAATACCTAAAACAGTCGTTGCAGCTTGTGTTTTGCATAACTTATGTATTGATTTCGATGTGGACATTGAAGCATATACGAGCCCTGTCTCAGTGAAGTTGGCCCAACTATCAAAACTGCGTTTTTTTATAAAATTTGTGATATTAGCGAAAACCTATAAAAAACTAAAATGTATTTCTCATAACAATGATATTTTTATTTAATAGTAGCCTTAAATAACACATTTTTTTGTAACAGAAAAAAATATCATACAAATCTAAAAACAGTGTCGATTATTAAAAATCAACGAAAGCAAATAACATCAAATCACCACTGCGTTACATCGCCTTTTCGACTGATTACGGCTTCGATACGTCTTGACATGGAGTCAACTAATGTTTGGCAGTCATCTACTGTAAAATTGTTCCAAATTTCTTGGAGACGGATTCGCAATTCTGGAACTGTTCTTGCGGGATTTGATCGGAGCTTTTTCTTCATGTTATGCCACAAGGTTTCAATCGGTGATAAATCTGGACTACTCGACGTCCATTTTAAAACTGGAATATTGTTTTCTAACATCCAATCTTTTACTTTTTTAGCTGTGTGGCAGGCGGCACCATCTTGTTGGAAAATACAGTCAATATTGTTTAAACGCATTTGTTCAATTTGGGGTTTTAAGTTATTTTGAAGCACATTAATGTACTTTTCACCATTCATAATACCTTCCACGAAGTGTAAATTACCCACTCCACTTGCTGACATTGATCCCCAAACCATAACAGAAGCCGGAAACTTAACTTTTTTTTTAAGACAGTCATTTTGAAACACTTCTTCTTTGGTTCTTATAACACGACTCCTTCAAATCTGCCTTCGTCACTCCAAATAATGGAGTTCCATTGGTTCTGAGACCATAATTTGTGTTCCTTAGCCCACGCTAGTCGGTTTTTCTTCTGAATTTTTGTCAGTGAGGGGTTCTCTTTTGCCTAGAAATACTGAATTAAAAACGAATAATAAAATAATAATTTAAGCTTACCTAGTAAGTTTTAAATCCCAGTTTTTGGGCAGCTCTGTGACAAGTTGCTCTTGAAAACTCTTTTGTGGTTGCCTGATTCCATAATATTTTCAATTCGTTATAATTAGCACGCCGATTTCCTTTGACAATCCTTTTTAAGGCTCTCAAGTTGGTATTGGAATAACGCGGGCGACTTCCAGTTCTGGGCTTTTGAGCCACAGATCCCGTTGTTTTGTACAATTTAATAATATTTCGAACTGTATACCTCGATTTGTTAACACTGTCAGCAATTTGGGAAGCATTTTGGCCTTTCAAATGCAAGTGAACGATCACTTTTCTTATTTCGTCAGACACAGCTTTACCGCGAGCCATTCTTAATTATTGTTAGTAACACCAAACCATTGAAAGTTGATTCAAACGTCAAAATCGGCTTCTTAGCAACGTAAAAGATTATCATTTGTTTTACAAAGCCTACCTTTATTTTATCCAAGCGAATAAACAGACTATTCAATTTAAGTTGTACCCATCATGTATTTTGCTATACACAAAGCATTTTGCAAAGAAGACATTTTCGAAATGAAAACACTTTAAAAATAGCCGCATCGGTTTCGTTATCTTTCCATAAACATTTAAAGAAACCAAAAATATTATATTTGAAATACAATTTTAATTTGCCGTCAAATAAATTCACAAATATCATGTTTCGGGGCGTTGGGCCAACTTCACTGAGACAGGGCTCGTATATTGCATTCATAGTTGAAAACGTTGATTCGCAAAGATATGTAGAACCAAAAAATGAAGTCAAATATAAAGCCGCCTTTCTTAGGCATGGAAACTTTTCTTTGCAAATCACTTTCCAAAATTCTGTACTACTAGATACTCTAGCTTTCAGAAATATATCGCTTCTCATTTTTATTATTTCTTCTGCGACCACAAGAGATTCAGTATCGGTTAAGTTGCCGATTTTAACGGTCAAACTGTCAATGTTTTCATTGAAAGGGAATACCATGAAACTTAGCACTTCTTCGAGAGCTGCAAAATCTGCCAACCTTCTTTCAAATGCCAGATGCAAATTCTCCAGCTGTTCAGCGAAAATTTTGTAGTCTCGATTTGAATTGTGCGTGCATTCTTCTTTCATGTTTTTATAATTTTTTAGGTCACCTCGTTTTAATTTGAATTTGATACACTAATTATCCCTACTTTTTGATTATTTGTAAAATCAGGATCAGCTACACAAAAAAAAACCTGTCTTTAACTTTGTTAAATACATCTGAAGTTGTATTTGAGCACAACACTTTTTGTCAATTCTTCCTTCTTTTATGTAATTTTCAAGCTAAGGGGACACTTAATCTCAATTACTGCCTCACTACAAATACCATCCGGCGAATCTGCTATCATTGAATACTGTTTTGACATAAAAACGCCTCACAATTTTTTTCTTCCAATAGTTTTCGGACTGCATCTTCCATTGTTTTTCCACGTTTCATGGCAAATGTATCAGGAATTTTTCCACCCATAATCGTAGCATATAAAGTACCGTCTGATGTTTTACATCTGCTCACTTGATACGCTTTGGATGCAGTTATTCTTCCGTACCTCACCTCATACCATAAAGAGTTAGATTGGTTTCTGGTCTCATTTTCAATTTTTTGTAAAACTTTCTGTAAATGTATCTGCAACCTTCTGAAGAAATACTTCAGCACATTTTTAAGGGTATTTAAAAGAAAGTTGGTGTAATGGAAGCATTTCTACATCCCTTATTTCTGCATTTTCTTGATACTTCATTAACTGACATGTATCAAGCTTCCGTTTCTTACCCTCTTCTAGAAACTTGAAGAGCACTCCACTGTCTGACGATGATGAGCAAGACCCAGCTCTGGACAGCTTTGTGGTGGTCATAAATTTTAATGTAGCTTCCACCTTCGCCAATTTTGATTTTTTCCAATAACAATCTATGGATGTACATGGGGGCTCCTCGTTCCTACGGTATACCCACATAAGGAATGCCACTGCATGCTTGCAACCACCTTGAGATACAGCACAATCATGACATTCCACACTTATTATTTTGCCTTCTTTTTCATTAATGATCAAGGTGACTGAATAAGTTTTACTATGAACTTTATGTTCAGGGCAGATTCTGCATTTATCTATGCATATATTTCCCTCTCGCTTTAACTGCACATAACATATGGCACCATCGTCATATGATTGTCTTGATGACCTACAAGTAAAAAGATAAACTGTTTAGTATACATAAATTATATGACAAAGGCAAAAATTAAATATTGCTAATAATGCATAACGAAGCAGGACTGTGGATCATAATAATTATTATGACCAATATATGTTTTATTAATTTAAGTGAATTTGTTATTAAGAGATATCACAATTAGAAAGCAAAAATTATTCAAACAGGAAGATATGTTAACTGAGTATTTTTTTTAAATGCCAATAAAAAAATAGGTGGGTATTTCATTTAATATACTGATAGTATATTGTGTCTTCTTTGCTTCCTCTAATTCTTTTCTCATTCTTTCGTTTTCCTCTTTTAATATTTTTATCTGTCCCTCCATGTTTGCTTGATCCATTCCTAAGGCCATAACCCTCTCAAGTAGACCTTGACGACCTATCTTCGATAACCTATTCCCAGGATCCATGTCATTATTGATGTAATACATCAGTTCTTTGTATCTTCCGGTTAGACCGGCTTCCATTATTACCTTAACCTCCGAGCTGGTTGAGAGTCTTCTCTCTTCCCCCGGGGGGAGGCATCCCTTCTGAACCTACCCACAAGTACAAGTTTCGTTTGTGCTCTTAGCCCTAGCGTCGAGCTTATTGCGGGAGTACCCCGACTGATCGCAACGCCTTGGTTTCCGCCCCTTACCGCGTGGAGGTGGCACTTCTCACTATCTAGTCTTTTTTGTTGTTGACACAACAAAATCGAGAACTTCAAACACTGAGAATTTTCGAAAATTCGTAACACTTTTCTCACTCTCGCTCGCTCTCTACTACAGTATCACTGCTGAATACTGTAGGCCCTGGGGAGCATACAGAAAAATTTGGTTTTCTCCTTTTAAAAGGTTTTTCACCCTGCGGTTGACGACCTTTCTGTGTAAAGGCGGCCACTCACGTTCCGGTCTACCTGTCAGGTAGGCAAACTTGTAGCAAGTGTACCTGTTCAGGCAGAGATCGAATTTAGCCATACACGTAGCGTCAAACCTGATGGCAGTCTCAGTTAATGTTCATTATTCATGATGACACCGCCTAAGCGTGACTACGACGACGCGGTAGCCCTAGTAGGTCTTCATGTCATTCTTAAAAAAAAGGAAAGAAAACCGAGACAAAAGTGGTGTAAAGAATGGTTGTTAAAAAGAAATCAATACAGTCATATCAATTTGTTAAAGGAATTGAATATAGAGCTTGAAGATTACCGTAATTATCTAAGAATGGATGAAGCAACTTACCTTAAACTACTATCAATGATTACTCCATCAATTCAGAAGCAAGATACGATCATGAGAAAAGCAATAACACCACATGAGCGACTAGTAGCTACATTAAGATTTCTTGCAACAGGTAGATCATATGAATGCCTCAAGTTCTCTACCATAATATCAGCACAAGCTCTTGGTAGAATTATTCCCGAAACATGTGAAGCCATTTATAAAAGTCTGCAGAAGGATTATATGAAGGTATGTAAAAAAAATTCCCTTAAATATAGATATTTATTTAAATATATTAAATAATATTATAATATTATTGAAAACCGGCAATAAACGCTGCTGCAGACGTTGCACTGTTTTCTGGAATGGACGTTTGTACTGGTTGCAACTGTGAATATTCAGATGAGTTCGAGTATTGCGAGATGTATGAGTGGGCCGTTCCTAGTGGGTTATTGTGTGTAGATTGTTCCATTGGTTGCGGGCTATAACTTGATGTGTCTGAAGTGGGACTTGGAATTGGACAGGCAACAAATATTGGGCTGGAACTACTGGAAGAAGACCTAGGAAGATTAGGCTGATACTGTGCCACATTGCTAACATGGCTGAGACTTGAACGATAAGTCAGAGTTCCCATTTCAGCTTCGTATAGAGTGTCGTTAATAATTTTCTCCGCTATGAGTCGCTGCCGTTTTTCCAATGCTCTCATTTTCATCGCAACACTTTTCCCTAAGAGATCATATCTATCGTCCGGAGTCTCGACAGGTGCAGGACGTTTAAAATGATCCCTCACCGATAGTAATACATCAGTTGCTAACGTGTCTTGTCTCTTTTTAGTTTTAGCAGATTTTGTTGAATTTCGTGCTTGTGAACATTGATCATCTACACATTGTTCTTCAATAGTATTTTCGGTATTACTATCATCCAGAGTATTTTCTGCCGGGTTTGTCTGAAACAATAAATTAAAAAATATTACATTCTGGTTTTATAAAATTGAAATATTTTATTTTTTTTATGGCAATCGTAAAAATCGTATGTGTATGCAATGAAAAATCGTAATCTGAGTATGTAGTACGTATATATAATTTTTTTTTTGTTACAGTTTCCTGGTTCTGTGGAAGAGTGGAAAGAAATAGCACGGCTATTTGAGCAGCAATGGAATTTTCCGCACTGCTTAGGAGCCATTGACGGCAAGCATGTCGATAAAGTACCACCTGCTAGTAGTGGATCTTATTATTTCAATTATAAAAATCGCCACAGTATGGTTCTCTTAGCAGTAGTGGACGCCAGATACCGGTTCATAGTAGCTGATTTTGGTACAAATGGCAGAATCTCAGATGGGGGTGTATTACAGAACACAAGTTTCTTTCGAAACTTGCAGAGAAAAATGTTAAAGGTGCCAAGTGCCGACAGCGTCAGTAACAGTACTAGATGTCTCCCATATGTTTTTGTCGCAGATGACGCATTTCCTTTGAGAGCCGATATGCTAAAGCCATTTCGACAAAATGACTTGGATACACGAGATAAAAAAATATTCAACTATCGTTTGTCTCGTGCGAGACATATTGTGGAGAATGCGTTCGGTATATTGGCTTCGAGATTTAGAATTTATCATACAACGATTAATTTAGATGTGAATAATATTGATAAAGTTGTAATGGCTACATGCGTCTTGCATAATTTTTTAATGACACATGCCACAAATTCTTATGCACCAACAAATTGTTTATATACTGAAAATACTGGGGATAAGACAGTTACTTCAACCGGCTATAATACCACAAGTTCTAATATGGAAGATCTACAAAGACGAAGCCAAGGAAATATTACCAATGACGGAAAACGAGTGAGACAAGAATTTCAAAATTATTTTGCAAACGAAGGCAAAGTCCCGTGGCAAGATAAGTATATTTGTAACTAAACCTACTTATCAGATGTATCATTTAACTAAATAAATAAAGTAGTGTATTTACTTACCTCAGAGTTATTTTCTTCTTCGATTTCGCCGTCGATACCGTCTATATTTGAGAGTGATTTACGGGGGGTATCTTCATCACCAAGGAAATCAAAAAGCTTGTAGTACCACAACGTAGGCGTATAAATGTCATCTGTAGACGCACCAGACTTTAAAGACTCTTTATACTTTTTCTTCTCTTTTCGGACATTACTACGCAGACTATTAATTTTTTTTAATACGTCATCTTTTGTAGAGTTTGGTTCTACCTCTTTAAGTTTGGCAGTCAGTTTCTCATAAGCAGCTGTTCTTTTGTTCCTGTCGTGATAGTCTTTGCTCTTGACAAGCCAAAGACATGGCTCGGATTTATATATCTCAATAAATTCTTCCATAATTGCAGTACGTTTGCGAGACGCCATTTAAAACGAACAAATACACGTGTTACAACCCGACGCATCGCTTGAAAATGGATTGAATAACTGAGACCTGAACGCGCGAGCCTACATACATGGAGAGGTTTACCTGTAGGTGGGATTTACCTGCAGGTAAAAAATATAAATTTTCAAATGTTGTCAGGTCGCCTGTACAGGTAACGATACCTGCCGGTTTTAGCACATACACCTTCCGGTTTGCCTGTACAGGCGGCCTGAACAGGTATACCTGACAGGTAGACCGGAACGTGAGTGGCCGCCTTAAGAAGTCCTAAGGCCACGGACCGCCGAAATTCTAATAATGGTATTTTGTCATGATAACAACAGTGGATTATTAAGCATTTACAAAACAAACGTCAATCAAACCTCAAAATAGTTTGTGCCACCATTTCTTTGATCGTCTGTTGAACACATAATATGCAGCTCTAAGTTGATCGGCATGATCAAATCCATCCATCATTTGGTTATAATCTTTTACAACAACGGGACAGGCTAAATCCATGGAAGTTCCATCTTTTTGTTTACGTTCCACAGAACTCACTTCACTACCATGAAAATTTTAAATCAAGAAGATCATTTTGTTGCCCCGCCACTTGAAGTATCCTTTGTCAGAAAAGGTAAATCGAAAATTACTGTCCCCCCTTTTAATTTTTTTATCTTCCATTAGATTTTTTGGTAAGCCTTTCCTATCGCTCCTAATTGTACCACAGGCAAGAGTGTTTTCTGCTTTTAGTTTTTCGATCAATGGGAGGCAAGAAAAATAATTATCAAAATACACCATCCTGTTCTAACCAACATATTTTTTTGTTGAATTTATGACCACTTTCTCTCCCAGCGAAGCCTCTGACTTTGTTGATTGCTCTTCTGATCTGCCAGTATATACATCAAATTGATGTAGCCTTTTTGGTCTGCTATAGTCCATATTTTGTACCCTATTTTTATTGGCTTCTTGGGGCTATATTATTTTATAGAACTTCTACATTTGAAGGCGATCATTGATTCATCAACACTTAATTCTTTTGTATGCATCAAAAGTTGAATTTGGTTGTAACGTTTTTTGTTTACATTAGGGTTCAATAATAGTTTTTACGCAACAGTTGAACTGAATGTATTAGTAATTTCAAATTACATAGAAATCGCTGATTCTAACTAGCTTGTAGATTATAGTTATTGTTTTGTCTTTTGAAATAAATGAATTGCTTTGACGACATTATTATTATGTTATTTTTTCTCTTATTTTTTGGGAATCAAACCACAATAAAGTTTTTTATTTCGACGTTTCGGTAGCGTTCCAGCTACCGTTGTCAAGATTAACTAGTGATGAAATAATTTTTGGTCCCTATCTGACACAACGAAAAAAATATGACCTTTTCTTAATTCTATCCGATAAACCCTTAACATACGGTATTGTCAAGTTTTTAAAAATTATGTTAGCTGAATTATTAATATTATTGTTATTATTATGGGGTATTAACAATGAGCCCTTCTCTATATTCTTAATTTCTTTATTTACAAATTCTGCCGGGTAATTATTGGCATTTAAAACATTTTTAGTAGAGTTTTCTCCTTTGTGAAATGATTATCATTAGAACAAATGACTCTGGCCCTATCGTATAAAGATTTTACTACCCCTTTTTTAAAGCTTATAGTAGCATGATTTGATTCGGAATTCAAATACCTATTATTGTGTGTTGGATTACGATAAACACTTGTTTCATACCCTGTAGGTGTTTTATTGATAAATTGTTATTTTCAATTTCAAATTTTATAGATTTTTCTCCTTCATTTATATACGTTAAGAAATCATTCAGAGATACTAAGTCATAAAGCCATATTGCAAAAATATCTCCACCAGACAATTGGTTTTAATTTTTGATTATTCACTATTTTGGCTTCAAAATGTTCCATGTAAATATTCGATAGAATTGGTGAGAGGCAAGAGCCCATGGCAAGATAAAAATTCTGTTCATAAAAATCATTATTGAACTGAAAATATGTTTTTGTTATACATAATTTTAATAATTCTATTATTGCTGCTACGCTCAATTTGGTCCTTTCTGTAAGGGTCTGATCTATTTCCAATTTCGATTTGACAAGTTCTATTGTTTTCTGTACCGGTACATTTGTGAAGAGACTAACTACATCAAAACTGACCAAATAATGGTTTTTGTTGAACTTTAAATCTGATAGTTTTTCTAAAAAAAATGATTGCTATTTTTGATGTATGAATCTGTCTGTCCTGCGAGGGGTTCAATGATTTTTAATATATAATTTGATAGTTTGCTGCATGGGGAATTAATAGTGCTACAAATTGGTCGTAATGGTATGTTTTGTTTATGAATTTTTGGTAAACCATAAAAATGTGGTGGTTTACTGTATTCAAGTGTTAACATTGTTCTTTCACGGTTAGCAAATTCGTTCTTGAATTTGAAAAGTGTCTTATAAATTTTGTTTTCAATTGATTTGGTAGAATCATTTGGTAGCTTAGTATAAGGACCATTTATTAATAGATCCATTACTTTTGAATCATAATCAACGTTGTTTATAATTACAGTAGAATTGCCCTTATCAGCCGGTAATAATAATAGAATCATCTTCTTTGAAATTTGTAATTGATTTTTGTTCTGCTTTTGTAGTATTGTTTTTTGAATGAATCGATTTTTCTAATATGACTACAACGTACTCTATATTCTTCTCTTTCGTGTTCAGGTAATTAACTACTTACTGGTTCTATTGAACTTATTATGTCTAATTTTGGTATTGATTTTGGAGTCGAAGCAAAATTTAATCCTTTCAAAAGAACAAATACGACTGAAGAATTTGAAGTTTTGTTTGATAAATTAATGATTGTGTTCGTTACATTGTTTTGTTGATAATTATTCAGTTCTTTTTGGATTTTTTGCTCAAATAATATTTCAAACTTCCGGATTTGAATTTGTTTTTGTTTTTCATACGTTGTAGTAGGTATATATTATATTTATATTTGTTATTATTTTATCGAAGTCAATTTTAGTTACCGTATCAAAAAGAAAATCCTCAATACCTACCTACGATATCTTGTTCGATATTGAATACTTTATATCTATGGTGCTGAAGGCGTTCTCGAACCATAGCAAAACTTGCCTTTTCCAATATTCTGGTTATTTTTCTTCCTCCTTAGTCCTCTTGGTATGACTCCATTATTCCTGCACCGGCGAAGGAAATTAACCGAGCACTCAGAATGTGCCAGCTTCTTGTATAAACTATCTAATTTTCTAAAATATTTTGGAACAGATGGCCCATACCTTGTGTCTAAATATCTTCTGTAAGTTCCTTGTGGCATTATTTGGACATTTTATCCCAAGCTATGGTTGGAATGTGTGATGCGGGGAACAGCCATGCCAATTTAATTAATTATTAAAGAGCTTTTTAGGTTTCTTTTATAAGTACTTTTTTATATAAGTAATATTTCAATAAAAGTGTTATTCCTGATTGACTATAT
This sequence comes from Galerucella pusilla, assembly GCA_910591695.1. Taxonomy (NCBI): domain Eukaryota; kingdom Metazoa; phylum Arthropoda; class Insecta; order Coleoptera; family Chrysomelidae; genus Galerucella; species Galerucella pusilla. Next base: position 7,960 of record CAJUYI010002678.1, on the reverse strand, counting down.
ATTAAAATATTTCCAGTTTGTTTTACATTGAAGAAAAATGCTAATCTGTTATAGACAAAGTGAAGATGATTAATAAACTACAATATTGTTTAAAGTAAAATGTGTTCATAATTTTTGTACTAGGCGTACTTTCCTTTTAGGAAAAAATCCCTTGCTGGTTTTCCAGCAAGAAAAAACAATTATTTACTATTTGATAGGCCTACTAAACATACAAATTGGGGTAAACAATGTACTGTACCTTGATGAACTGCTGTAAAACCTCATAAATGGCGCTCAACACTTCTGGAACGAACACTGAAATTGTGTTATGAGGAACTCTAAATAGGTAGGCTAAAGACTTGTAACTGTCTCCAGTTGCTAGATAACGTAAAGTTATTTCCAGTTTTGTTTTACTTGAAATAGCCTGACGGAATTTGGTTTCTTCTTTCTGGATAAGCGGAGTAACTAACTCTAATAACTCTATAAATTTAGGAACTGACATTCTTAAAATGTTTGCATAAGATGATGGGTCTTCTAATTCTAGTTCCTTAAAAAGTCTGATGCTCCCAGGTCGTTTCTTCTTAATATCCAGGATCTAACCCACCATCGCCTTTTCTTCCGTTTCAACATCTGTTCACACAACTCTTTAATTCCAATATTTAACACACGTCTCAAAACTTCACGACTCACACCAATAGATGACATGGTGAACACACATAAAATACACAACACAATGCTTTCAAGTCATCAGCAGCAACTGTACTAGCGGCTAGTAGGTTTTATAATGTGAACCCTTAAGATCCAGCTGGCTGCTGGCGATATTGCCAGCAGCTGGTTAGTAGCGGCTGCTAAACAGCCTAGTCTGACCGCGGCTTTAGAGATGTTAGCTATTGTGTATGCACTAGAAAGATTTCGTATTTATTTACAAGGGTTGAAATTCAAAATTGTCACTGACTGTAATTCCATGAAAATGGCTTTAAACAAAAAGGATATAAACCGACGCATTAGGCGCGATTCCCACTATACGTAACGTCACCGTCACCGTCACGTCTCCGCACCGTCACCGAACCGTCACCGAACCGAAAATATGACCGAAATTCACACTAGCCGAGCTGGAAACCGGCAAGCAGCACCAACAGCAGCAGTTTTTTATCTGTCCGTAGAGTATTTAGTAGTGAAAATTTAAAAATGAGTGAATTTACAAATGAAGAGCTTGGACTAATTTCGCTTATTCTGGACATGGAAAAAGAAGAGTTTAAAGTGAAGAAGAAAAGGCAAATATGGGATCATGATATATTTCTTAAAAGGAAGGAAGAGGGCGAATATCACACATTGTTTTCGGCATTAGAAGATGATGAATTAAAATTTTATAAATATTTTAGAATGTCTAAACAGAAGTTCTTTTACCTCTTGTATAAAATTGAAGGCAGAATAGCAAAGAATAGCACTAAGTTTCGTGAAGCAATTAGCGCTATTGAAAAGTTGATGGTGTGCATACGGTAAGAAAATATATATATTTTAATTTCATTATTCATATTGATACCTAACAATGTAATCTAATTATATCAAATAGTACAAATAGATTAGATACATAAATTTAGACAAATTATTGCTGGTCATCTGGTGAATAAATTCGGACATAATTCTGAAGGAATGCGGTTCCTGGTTGGAGTGATTGGGACATTGAAGGTGGCGACAATACTTCATAAATAACTTCTGAAGGGAGTGGCGTCGGCGTCGGCTGTTGGACAGATTCATCTGAAAACGGCCGCGATCCAGAAAAGTTTGGTAAATGCTGCATTTGAGTTAGTTCCAGCTCTGATACAACATTAAGTAATCTTGTTTTAGCAATGTTCTGATAGTACGGAGAAAAAGTTTTCACAGTTCCAGCAAGGCTATTAAAAAAAGCATCAATGGAATCGCACTGAGGCTGTGGTTTTTCTTTTTTTGATAATAAGTATTGCGTTAGGACTGCTAATGCTGTTTCTGGTTCAGTGCGCGCCGTTTCTCTGCAATATTTACGCGAAGTTGGTGTTATGACACTGGAAGTTGGCTTGCTAGCTTGGGTTTCTCCTGTGTTTGAAAGTTTAAGTATTTTTAGAGGCTATGCAGATTCATTGGGAATAGAATTAACAGAAACGTCGTCCTCCAAAATTTCATTAATTTGTGAGTTATCGGTATTTTCTGGCGTTTCATCTATCTGAGATTCGCTAAGCGGTATATTACTTTGTGTTTCTCGTTCTTTCACAAAGGGCAATAGAAATGACATAATTCCGTCATATTTCCATAATGTAACTGGATTTCGAGCTTGACCGCTTTTGGTTTTCTTTTTATTGAGTGCTCTTCTCCACTGATCTCTTGGTGATACCCATTTCGACTTGCATTCCGACCCTAAAAACCGAACAATAATATAAATCACCGATATACCGGGTAAAATTATTATGATGGGCTGCTTTTTTCTTTTGTTTCAACTAATTCAAATAAAATTTTAGTAGTGTCATCAAGAACTAAAATGTAATTATTTGTTCCAGATTTCTGGCAACGGGAGACTCATTTCTTACATTATCATTTAGTTTTCTGATAGGACATTCTACAAAACATAAAATAGTTAAGGAAGTGTGCACTGCTATAGTTGAAGAGTTGATGCCTGAGGTTATGCCAAAACCAAGAACCCAAGATTAGCAGAGAATAGCTAAAGAATTTTGGACTTGAAACTTCCCAAACTGCTTAGGTGCTATAGACGGGAAACATTTTACAATTTTTGCTCCACCAAATAGTGGCTCGCAATTTCGTAGTTATAAACAGACTTTTTCAATTGTTTTGTTAGCTGTCGTTGATGCCAACTATAAATTTATAGCAATAGATGTAGGGTCATATGGAAAAAATAGTGATGAGGGAATATTGGCAAACCCAAATTTTGGAAAAGCTTTAGAAAAAAATGATATAAACATACCGCCCGATACAGTTTTGCCAAATACTAATAAATTGGTCACCTAGCTCACAAATGGCGGCTATTTTTTCGATCTATGAATGCACTACCGGAAAATATTGATCTATATATTTTAACAACTTGTATTTTACATAATTATATCAAAGACATAAATGTTAATGTTGCAAATATTAACACGGATACCAATTCCGCAGAGCCTAGAAATGAACCAATATTTAGAAATCTTCCTCGACAAGGTGGTAATGCCCAACAAGACGCATTTAGTGTTCGTGAAATTTACAAAGTTTTTTTCAATTCTGCTCTTGGAGAAGTTCCGTGGCAACAAAACCAATTCTTATGAAATAAGTTTTCATATTTTTGTATGTTAAGTTGAGCTATATTATTATAAATAAAAAAAAACTTAACTGTTTTGTTTAATTTTTCTCCAATCTTCCTCCATATTTTTTCCTTATAGATGTTATTGCAATAATTTTTTGAAGCCATGTTATATAGATCTTCATATTTTCTTACTTCTTCTATTAAGAGCTCGTTTTGGTCAAGTTCTTGGTCACTCATAATTAAATTCACAAACAAACAAATTCTAACGTACGTATACTTCTAGCCAATGCACACTATACGTAAAACGAACGTACCGTCTACCCACCGACAAGCACCGACACGTAAAATATTCTCTCGATCCAATCACCGACGGACGTGACGGCGACGGGAAGTGGACGTGACTGATGGTGTGATTATGTTCATTGCTTGCAATGTAAGAATATTTACCGTAACGGTGACGATGCGGAGACGTGACGGTGACGTTACTTATAGTGAGAATCGCGCCTAAATCGATGGGCACTAAATTTACAAAACTTTAATTATATTCTAGAGCACCGAAGTTCTGAGAGAATGGAACATGTTGATTCGCTAAGTCGCGCACATAGTGTTCTAATTCTAGAGGAAAACACCTTTGAGCAGAACCTTTCCATTGCTCAAATCCAGGATCCTGGAATAATAAAAATTGAAATCGATCTCTTAGAGAGAGAAGACAAAAAATTTGAACTTAGAAATGGACTTGTTTATGGAAAATTTAAAAACCAGAGGAAATCACTGTTTTATGCCCCCCAGTCTATGGAAAATCATGTTCTTTTCAACTGTTTCGATTCTCTTGGTCATTTAGGCATTAACAAAACTTTAGAGTATTTGACCAGAGTATACTGGTTCCCAAAAGTACAAGAAAAAGTGAAAACTTATATAGAAAATTGCATTAAGTGTATCACATATTCTTCAGTGTCCGGTCAGCCGGAAAGTACCCTTCACAATATTCCTAAAGGAAATAAGCCATTTAACACACTTCATATTAACCATTATGTTCCCTTAGAAAAAACCCCTTCAGGTAAAAAATTCATTTTTGAAGTTATAGACAGTTCCACAAAATTTGTTTTATGGAGCCAAAACCACTGAAACAACTGAAGTCATTCATAAACTAAAAGACTACTTTTCACATTATAGTTGTCCCCTTAAAATAATATCAGATAGATGTAGTGGTTTCAATTCTCAAGAATTTGACGATTTCTTGATCAAACATAATATTCCCCCAGTCCAACGGACAAACAGCTGAGTCTGCGATAAATAACTCGTTTTGCAGGTCGATTAATAATTCACCCTCTATGCTTTTATTTGGTATTTGCCAACGAGATGAAGATACCTTTCGATCTTATTTACAGACGGACGAAACATTAGACATAAAAGAGTTGAAGGACAATGCTCAGATACAAAACGAAAAAGTACAAAACTACAATAAAGAGTATTTTGACAAGAAACATAAACCCCCACATGTTTATTAAGTTAGTGACTATATAATAGGCGATTTCGTCCCGCTTTGGTACCCCACTTTGGTCTGTCAAATCACATACCGAGATCTGCAGCACGGTTACTGAAATTGGTAGCTTTCTATCCTTGTCTGAAGTAGTTTTTGTTTTTCTTTTTATTTGTAATTTTGTAAACAAAGAGTCGTTGTATTTTTTCGAGTTTTGTTTATTTTTTGTGTGGAATCTGTTGATTTTATAATAAATGACAGGAAGCTGTCATTTTTGGAGAACATGGAGAATTGCCAATTCGATGGTGTTTTTCCTAAAGGGCGAATGCGCCATTTTGATGTTTTGAGAAAACGAAGAAAAACTGTTACGGTATGATTCTAAGAGCCAACTACTGATTGAAGAGTTTAGCAGTTGAAATGTTCATAACTAACCTTATAATTACAAGAGAATACTAAAATTTTTGAGTAATTAATTAAAAAAACGGTTTTTTGTGGATATTCGCCCTTTTTCCAGATAAGCTTTGTGAAGAAATGACTATTCGCCCTACATTGGCCCTTTTGCTTAAACATAAACTTTATTCGCCCAAATAGTTTCAAACAATGAAATTAATAATAATTCTTGTGGAAATGTTGAAAAAATTGGATAAAAAAAAACTCAAAATATTTAAAAATGATATACAGGGTGTCTCAAAATTGACGCCCGTCCTATCAGAATATGAATCGGGGGGCTAATACGAATTAAAACGTAAGAATAAAAAAATTGCGTTGTGTCCATGATTACAGAGTTATTGACAAAAAACAAAGATCTAACATTCAATATTTACACTTTATTAAAAACGAAGTCAGCCAAAAACAAATGAGTAGCATAGGTTGCTATAGTAATGTTAAATGTTAATTATTAGTTCTGTCAACTTTTGTCATAATAAGTAGTATAAGTATAATTTCATACGGTTATTTGTTTTAAAAATAAAACGTTATTATTATTAATCGAGAATATGTTGATATGTTAAAAGCATATACCGTTAAATTCCTAAATCGATGGCACCCTGATGCAAAAACTATACGACGGGTTGAACAAAGATTACTGGAAACAGGTAATTTAAATCCCAGATGAAATAAGGGAGGACGCCATTCTACGCTCAACGTCGTCCAAGAAGAGCAAATTCTTGATTTTGTTGAAGCGGAACCAAATACAAGTCTTCGAGTTACATCGAGACAAACGCATTTCCAAAAAGATACCATTCATAGATTATTAAGAAGGAATGGCTTATATCCATGTAGGCCTCAGAGCTAAGTGCTTTTAAAGCCGCTTGGCTGTCCGAGAAAATTTTTATTGCTCTATGTATGAGATTGGCTTGCTCCACTCTCTCCACACATGAAACAATGGCGTAAATTTCCGCCTGAAATACGGTTGCATAGGATCCTAGAGAGGTTGAAATTTTTGTCCTAGGTCTGCGCCCGTATACACCTGCACCAGAGCCTGAGGGTGTTTTTGAGCCGTCTGTGTACCAACAGCTGTCTGCTCTTAATAGTTCATCCTTACGGAGGACCCATTCATCTCTATTTGGAATTAGGACGGTGTAAGGCAGGTCGTAGTTTACTGTTGGAGGCATTATGTCAGAGGTCATTCCCAGAAATGAAGGAGATAAGAAGCTTCGGATTAATTTTTGTAGATGGTTATTGGATAACGTAAACAATGATCCACATTTTATAGAAAATATTATGTTTACTGATGAGTGTGCATTTACCCAGACAGGGATTATAAATACTCATAATTTGCACGAGTGGAGAGATGAAAACCCTTATTTAATACGTAAAAAAATGTCACCAAAGACGATGGTCAGTAAACATTTGGGCTGGATTATTAAATAATAATGTAATCGGCCCAAATATGTTACCTAACCGACTTAATTCAGCATCGTATTTTCATGTTTTAAACGACAATTTACCACTGCCATTTCTCGATCAAGTTCCATTAGCAACTAGTTTGAATTGTTGGTCCCAACATGATGGTGCTCCTGCACATTATGGTAGACAAGTGAGAACATTACTAAATAAAACATTCCCCGACTGTTGGATTGGAAGAGGTGGACCCGTATTATGGCCTCCTAGATCTCCAGATCTAAATCCATTAGATTTATTTTTCTGGGGATTCTTGAAAGAAAAAATTTACTTCGAGACTGCGGAAGATGTAGTAGCTCGTATTTCACGCTGCTGTGACATTTATAGACGAAAACATGCTACGGAGGGTTCGTGATTCAATGATAAATCGTGCAAATATTTGCATTGAAGTAGGAGGCGATTTGTTTGAACACCTTTTATAAATTAATTTCTTGTTTTGTAACAAATATTCGTTTTTAATAAAGTTTAAACATTGAATGTTAGATCTTTGTTTTTTGTCAATAACTCTGTAATCATGGACATAACGCAATTTTTTTATTCTTACGTTTTAATTCATTTTAGCCCCCCGATTCATATTCTGAAAGGACGGGCGTCAATTTTGAGACACCCTGTATATATATTCCAAATAAACATAAAAAACTGAGATTTTCTACTCGTCTATATCTTCTTCATCCTCTTCGTCTGTTTCCATCAATCTATCCACCACGTTTGGTTTAAAAGCCATAGAAAAATACTCTGGGTGATAATTTGCTGGTATAGTTCCATTTGTGCATAGTTTTCGTAAACCCATATATTTTTTCGCAGCTATTGGCAGTTTCATTTTGTAAGCTCCCTGAGGTGTATTATTATAATTTTTTTTATTTGCAGAGGAATTTCTACCGGTTTTATTTCCAGTAGTAATAACCCAAGGACATTGATAATTGTTCGAAAAAATCTTATGACAGATTTCGAAAGCTTGATGCTTGGAAACAGACCGACGCCGTAGGCGGAGATCTGTTGCCTACAAGCAACAAGCTTGAGAAAGTTGTCATAAAATTTTTGAGCATTTATCAATGTCCGAGGGTTATTCGGATAGAAAATTTTTTGTTTCAGTATTACGTGTGAAAATTGCCAATGGTCTGTTTTCAGTGTAATGTTGACATGATTGGCTGAGATTGTTCATATGATATAAAATTAGGAAATTTGATTGGTTTTTGGAATTGTCAAAAAATTTTCAGTCAAAGAAATTTTTAATAAAGGTGAGTCATCAGTAAAAGATGTGCTGCACTTGAAATGATCAGGGGTGGTGTTGCAATTTAAATGAAATTCCAACTGAATCAAATCTATATTAG
>CAJUYI010002677.1:0-29139 GCA_910591695.1 Galerucella pusilla | reverse complement strand
AATGTCTTCCCACTTGTCACTTTTTATTGATAAATATTCTCTAATAATATTTATTCATTTTACTTCAATTTAATGGTAAACCCTATAAAATTCACCGCACTTGATATTAGTTACGACGTATACTGTAAAAGGTCCAGACTATTCAGATTTTTGATAAGGATTCACTTAAACTTTACGAATTTAGTTTTCCGCTTGTACTTGCATAATCCTCTACTAATTTCCAATTTGCCTTTACTTTATATAATTTACAAATTAATCGTAGCTCAGGAAATTTAGTTTTGTAAACGACGACGATGTCAGCACAGTATTTAATGGAGACTAGTTAAATAAGAAATTTCGAAATTGGTAATTAAAGTTGTTGAAATAAATGCTGAAACTCAATTACTTAGTTTTCCAGAGTTTAATTTCAAATCATCACATTCCCGTGAATGTATGAAGACAAATTAAAATTGTCCCAATACGTAGTAGCATTTGAGGGTTTGAAAAATGAACATACCTCATAAATCTCCGAGCAAGGTCTGGTTATTAACTAATCCATCGTAATCAAGAACCGCCACAACTAAAATGGAGAGATCTCCAAAATATGAAAACATAATTACTGGAACTATAAATGTATGACACCGTGTTGAAGTTTGTATGGGACACCACCCTCCAGTGGGATGACATGACAAGTCATAGAAACATCCTTTTGGATAACGGCGTTCCGTAGATACGACATGTCTATGTAGTCATGACCCATCATGACATTTTTGAAAGTTTGTCTTTCGTTTGATTGTCACAAAACAAGCAGCACGCCCGTCAGGAATCTAAAGGTATCCATAGACTGCGTTGTTGTTGGGCTGTTTTGTTCGACGAACAACTCTGATCAAACAAAAACGGCGCAAGACCAAAGTGTGTGATTGTTTTCGCTGACGAGCAGAGCCGACGGACATAATCTGGTTGGACCTGATTTTAGGAGCGGGTAAACTTACAACACAGCTCCTTCAACTGCGCATGACTCAAGACTTTGCCAAATTTAGTAGTAACATAACAATATTGAAATAAATATGTAAATATCAGAAATATAAAACTAAGAAAAAAGTTGAGAGGTGTCAAGGGACACCCGGATGGAACGAAGTTCCTTTCGATTAATTGTTGAGGGAATTGTACATATACATACACACACCGAAACATTTATATATATATATATATATATATATATGTATATATATATATATATATTTATTTGACCGCATATACAGACCCAAATCGTTATACTCCACAGCCTTTTCAGACCAAAAGTGACGTTGTGAGACCCGGCTTTGGGTCTGGGAACGTTTAATCATAGTATGGGTGCCAGGGGGGTTGGGGGATGCAGGAGTTAAATTTTCAGTTGGTCGTGAAAAAACGGTGATACATGATAATATATACAAATAAGTTCACAGTTCTGCCAGTTCGAGGGCGCCTCGGTCGGGCTCGGTCGGGCTCACCTAGCTGTATGTATTTCGCATAGTCAACCAGCTTCTACAAACCCTAAACTTGGCAACCTCGGATGGCGTATAAATGAAGAATGTGTATGTTACTGCTCTGATACAGTCCCGAATTATTATTTACACTACCTGAGACCTATATGAGTCTCGTATGATCGAAAAATTACAGAAAATTTCAAATAATCACTTTTTTGAGATTGTTCTTATGTACAGGGTGGCCAGATTGATTTGATGTTCTAATATGGAACCCCCTAAACTATAATTGTTAGAGAAAAATGGACCTCGCATTCTCGATACTTTTTTTTTTAAAAAAACCTAAATTCGCTAACGTCTTTTGTTTTTGAGATATAGGCCAAAGTTCGGTTTTTTGAGTTTCTATTCTAGAGCTAAATATTTTTTGTCTACATGGTAATTTGAAGTATTATTTATTAGAACATGTTCAACAGACTCAAATACTTGTCAAGAGGGCAGAATATATTTTTTTGTAAAGTCCGTAACGTATGCGATTGACACTTGAAAGTAATTTTTTAGGAAATTGAATTGCCTTCTGGAAAAATACATACAATAGGTACAACACATAAAATGATAAAAAATACAACAGGGTTGAACAGTGTTATTTACGAGGTTTGAAGAAAAAAAGCCTTTTCAACTCCGCCTCTAGATTTTCAATGAACTTGATGTTATGACACAAAATAGCCACTTGCAATGGCATAGGTACTGTGGACTATTGATAGTACAGTTTTCACAATCGGAAGATACATACACAAATGTTTTTATCATATTATCTTATTCGCGCCCTTTCAACCGGCCACGTGGGGATTGATATGTTTTTACAAACGTTGGATCAACTCTACGAGTCCCATATATTTGGCAACACAGCTAGGTTTGGTAACGTTGGTAGGACATAACTATAGAGTATATTCGGGTGCGAGAAGATGGTTGAGTGACGCGGGTTTGAAGAATATAATTCGGTTTACAACTTTTTTCCTATAATAAAATCCTTTCCCCTCTGAGCATGCTTCAAAAGTTATATTTATTAAAAGCTTATTTTCGGTTTATATACACCTATACACCCCTCAACAATCCCGATCCAGTGGGTCTTAGGTAGCCTGAATAGTGTATCGGGACTGTAAACGTGGACTGGATAAATATATATATATATACACACACAAACAGACAAATATTGAGGTAAGCAGCAATAATGAAGGAAAAGAGTACTCTTTTTAGATTTCCAAGCTTTCATAAATATTTATTTACATCTTCAGGGAACTACAAAAGTGAGAAAAGACATAATTTACAAAACAGCTCGCTGCAACAGTTTTATAACTTACGCTAATCGAGAATGTATATCCTTGATGTTATAATTGGGAAAAGCATTAAGCAAATTATTTCAAGAAAAAACAATCCAAATGGCTTTAAGAGCCCTAGTTATAGTCACATAACAGTCACATTGTAAAATAATTAAAAAGTTAAAATATAAAAATTCATTTTAAAACAAAGTGAAGAATCCACACAAACACGTGGAATTCGACTAATTATCGAAATTAGGTTAAGAATAGATCTCCTTTTATACGAGATACAATAAAAAGAAGACGTAATGAATTTATCAAAAATAATTGAAAATATATACTTAGAATACGGGTGAGGTACCAAAGTTTAATTAAAAAATATTGTAACTGTTATTTGAACGTTTATGAAAATTATATTTATCCAAGGTTAAAAGGAGAGAATAAAGATTACTTAAGTTTTGAATGTCTGTTTTCTTATTAATCCAGTCATCCTCTTGAAATATATAAGACATTTCTAAGAATAATTTTTTATTGTAATTATTTTCACGTGATCAGATCTTAATCCCTTCAAAATCAATTCTGTGGTCTAAAGAGGAAACATGATTAGCAAGAGAACATCTTTCAGGATGAAGTCTTATATCACTCTTATGGAGAGATACACCACAGGACAATTTCTGAGAGGTTTGGCCAATATATGTAGAGGTACAGTCTTTACAACAAAGCTTATATACTACGTTACTATTATCAGAGATAGGTATTTTATCTTTTGAAGGATTGTATATAGATTTCAACACTAAGGAACTCCTACAAGCAAATTTAATATTGTCTAAGTATTGTGAAAAAATCTTAGTAAGTCTGGGAGTAAGTTCCCTTATGTACGATAAAGAGACTGTAGAAATAGAAGAGGGAACTATTTCAGAGATAGAGAAAGCATTCTGATCAGTTACACCTGCTTCAACTATTAGAAGTGATGGAGTATCTGCTAAAATAGATGATGAATTGAAAATAATCTCTCTTAATAAGGATTTGGGATAGGAATTATCAAGGAACAAATTGAAAAGTATATCACGATTCTCATCTTTGAAAATGGGGTCGGAAAGACTCATAACTCTGGTTGCCATTTGCTTAACCAAATTCACCTTTATGCTAAATTTATGGTAAGAATTGTATAGAAAAGTAAGTAGCTCTGGGATATATCTCATCTACAAGAATTTTATCCGTCGAGCCTCCTTTCACAACGCGCGATAAGGAACTTCGTTCCAAAAACAAGAAAACCCAGGCCCAAACCCGGTTGATCAAAGTGTAACTATGTATAGAAATATCAGAAAATAAGAAATAAAAAACTTAAAAAAAACAAAAAAAAACCAGCACCTAACCGGGTTTCGAACCTAAGATCTCTGAGTTGTAAGCTCAATGCACTACCAACTGCGCTAATCGGCTCACATTCAGTCACATCGAATAGGAGGTTAAAGGCTGCTTGGACGCATGTGCACCTCAACTACTAAATTTGACGTGGTGGGTGGAGCTGTGTTGTATGTTTACCCGCTCCTCTGATTTTAGCTGTCGACCTTGTTCGAAATACTCGTATTTGTAAACAAGTCTGTAGTGTGTGTGCTGAACAGCTTTTAAAAACGACGATTTTATCTGTGACGTACTACTTTGTATTGAACGGTTCAAAATGTCGGATCTTCGACAAATCAGCAGAAAATTTCTATTTATTTTATAAAGTGGGTGTCTTGCTTGACAATAAGAGGGGTTACTAATTTCAAAAGAATACAATAATGATCCATTCTCAAATAATTGAACCAATCTCCAGGTTCAAGATTGAGTTCAGCCTGTAAGTTTATATGAGAAAACTGACTTCTTTTCAATAACCATATTTTGGACCACTTCTCTTGTTTCTTTTTTTTGACTTTATGGCTAATGCTGCCGCCACTGCACACAAATATTTTGTTTTAACCATCAGTTTCAACTTTTAAATAATTCCGAAGTCTGTGTGCAGCACAGTTTCGCCGTTTTTGTTCGATCAGACTTGTTCGTCGAACAAAACTCCCGATCAACAATGCAGTATATGGCTACCTTGAGTATTAACAAACAAAAAAACAAAATTCGCGGTAAGGATATTTTTTTTAAGGAAAGCGAAAACTTTCATAATGGGGATACTATTGCGAGATATCGTATAAAAATACGGTAAAACTAGGAGAAGATGATTATTCAACGCGAACAAAAAAAATGTGCGTAGGAACAATACCATAGGACACATAATAATGAAGATGAAAATTTAGAAGGCAAGGCCTTTTTCCCCCTTCCTCCGATCGAAAAGTTTGGAACTATACAAACACTCCACTCTATACTCAGAATATATTTATCTCGATACAAAAAAAATGGCAATAGTCACACACACACAAACACTCACAAACGTTGATGTTGATTTAACACACCAACTCGGCCATCAGCTTTTGTTTGTGGTCTACATAATGATAAAATTCGAAGTCGTTTATTAGAAAAGGAAGACTTGACATCAGATGAGGCTGTAGAAATAGCTGTAGGTATGGAACTCTCCGAAAAAGACACTGCTAATAAAAATTTATTTCAAATCGGCTTGAAATCTGAAACAAACATACCTACAGGTATTCCAAATAAAAGCATTTAGCTACAGGTTGTCCTAATAAAGATAATTTAATTCGTACTCAATTCGTAACAGCAAAAGTCACCTCCAGAACGTGTGTGGAAGGAAATCTTCAAATACTCATCAAATTGATTTTTACAATAATGTAAAACCAGCTGAGGAGATAGTAGCAATTGAATTCGATCAAAATATTTACAGGAAATAATTACGTCAAACCTTGGTTGCTAATTAAAAAGAAATCACTTTTGGTGTAGACAGTGGTGCTGCAGTATCAGTTATGAGTAAGCATAAATTTGATTTACTTTTTTCAAATACTACCATTAGTTGAACGGATATCAAACTAATTTTCTACTGTTAAACGTCTCTCGAAGTTTGAGGGTATTTATCTTGCAGGGTTTCATTGAGGATGCAATTTTTTATTTAAACTTGTATGCTGCTACAGTTGTCAAAGATCCACTGTTGGGTAGAGAATGGATTCGTCAAATGCATTTGCAGTTGTTTTCTACTTCTCTTAATCATATTGTTAACTCATCTACGGAACTATTGGTATAAGAACTAGAGGAAAAATATTCAAGTGTGTTTACAGCCGGGATAGGCAAGTTTAAGGGTATGAACGCTGCAATTTCATTAAAAGAAAAAGTACAAAACCTATTTTCTGTGAAGCGAGATCAGTTCCTTTTTCTCGAATTGAAAACTTGCTTTTTCAAGGTGTACTTACTGGAGTGGATAGATCTGACTGGACTACTCCTACAGTTCCTGTAGTAAAAAGTAATGGAAATATTCGAATTTGTGGAGATTTTCGAGTTACCCTTAATAATAATATTCAAATATTGTAGATAAACTTCCTTTGGCCACAATGGATGAATTATTTTATTCAATTGCAGGTGGAAATGAATCGATTAAACTTGATTTGAGTCAGGCTCATGTACACATTGGAACACGACCTAAAGATCGTCATTTATACACATCAAAGTTTCACAGGGCATACCAGATGATTCAGTTCATCTAGATGATATTAAAATAACATGAGAAAATTATGCCATACATTTAGATCTACTTATGAGGTTTTGAAAAGATTATAAGTACACAACTTACGTATTAATGAAGAAAAGTCTATTTCTTTCGCTGATAGTATCGAGTATTGCGGGTATTTGATAAATTCCTGAGGCATTTATAATATGAAAAGTAAAGTGAAAAGTATTGTGAATGTTTCGAGACCCAGTGACAGAACTAAATTGAGATCATTTGTAGGAATAATGGATTACTATGGGAATTTCAACAAAATTTAAGTACCCTTTTGAATCCCCTTAATAAGTTAACTAAATAAAAACGTGAAATTTATATAGAATCAAGAATGTGAGAATACATTCATTCCAGTGAAGAAATGTTGACTGATAATTTATTGGTTCATTTTGATCCCAACTCACCTCTAATTTTCTCTACCGATGCTTCACCACACGGAGTGGATGCAGTATTACCCCACTTATATCCTGATGGAGGAGCTGAGAGGCCGATACAATTCGCATCTGAAACTCTCAGTGACACACAGAAAAGAAATTCTCGAATTGATTGTATAATCTTTGGCGTGAAAGGATTATATCAATATCTATATGGAAATCGACTCACTCTATATACTGATCATAAACCTTCACTTCAAACTTCTTCAATCCAACAGAATCCCTTTCAGTATTGAGTGCCAATTTATTTAGTTTTTCAATATGATATTCGTTATGAAAATACTGAAGATCACTTCAACGCTGACTTTTTGTCTCGATTACCAATTAAATCTGAATCTTTCGATGAGCCAGGTGTTTTTGATTTGCAGCAAATTGATGCATTACCTATTTCTTGTTCTCAAATTGCTTAGGAAGTCAAAACGATGGTCAAGACATTCCTCGAAAATTTAGATTCAATATTCCACAAACAGAGTTTTCATTACAATATTGTATAATGCGAGGAATTCGAGTTGTAATGCCTCAGAAATTACAAAATAAAATGTCATAAGAGTTACATAGTTGCCATTTTGCGATAAACAAAATGGAAAAGTTATTGTTGGTGGTTAAATATTGATAAAAGCATTGAAAATATTTGTTAAAACTGTGTCAACAAATCTAGAACATTCCAACAAAAACACCCAGACATCCATGGGGAAAGACTTCCGAACCATTTGAAAGAGTTCACATTGTTTATATGGAGTTTGTGGGTTCCAAATATACATATGATAAATAGCATATTACACCTACGCTAAGAATTGTGAAAAATCAGATGGTAGTACTGCATGCACTCAAGATAAATGTTTTTATAACAATTCCAACACACTTTTCCAAAATTGCACGATGCGATCGTTATTGGCCGTCAGAAGACAGCTATTGGCATACGTCTTGTACAGTGATTGGCCCTTCAGTATTTAATCTGTCTTTTGGAGTTTTTTGATACTTTTACGTACCTACCTACTTGGTTTGTGAGTAGGTAGTTTATACTTGTGTAAGCCTGGTAGGTACCTACCTATAATGTAGTATATCGGAACACATTATATTTATAAATATATCATCTAATTTATTCATTTTTTCTCAATAAAGTACCTAAATATCCAAGTGTTAACTGAAGTATATTTTAGCTTCAAGCAAGCAAAACACTTGAAATAATAATTTGAAGTTATCGTGTCTTTTTTAAATTTGAGAATGCAGGGTATATGATATGTTCTTCGATAGTTTCTACGATTCTAACCCATTCTGGCTCATGTTTATATTTTTTACACAAGGTCAGCCTATCCCACTCATTTTTGTGGTATTCTTGAAATGATTATGGATGTTTTGACGTTCTTGCATTGCATGATCCATGTAAACTTTTTCACTTCTCAGTGAAATATCTGAGATAATTTTAATTTTTTTGCCTGGGGAATCATTGTCAACATTCTGAAAAATCTTTCCACAGCAGCACTATTGGAAATATGACTTTCCTTCAATTGTGGAGGAGTTTTTTGGCAGACAGAAACTTTTTTTCATCAAGTGACGTTCTGTGTTATTTTCACTTGCGGTTTCTGCATTTTCCAAAAAGGTGAACTTTACTGATCTGTTCTCCTTTTCAACAATTGATATATTAATACTTTGTTGTGTAGTACAATGTAATAAGTACCAAGGGTGGAATTATGGAAAACATCACCCTGTATAACAAAATTTCAAGTATATTCAAAACAAAATTAACTTCATAAAAATATAATTTAGAGTCAAGTAGCGTAGCAAATTTCAGTCAGACTAAACAATGCTGATAATGCACAATGACACAATTACAAAGTGACCCCAAAGGAACCTAGTTTCGAAAACACGAGTTCGCTGATGAAGCAAAGCGATCGTGGGTTACAAAGTACACGTGTGTCCAATAAGAAAGCAAGGAATGAAAAAGTGGTGAAAAGCTGACTGGGCAAAAGTTGCCCAAAACTGGACGAGACAGAAAAAAAGACGAGTGAGTTGGGTCCCGAACACGGTTGCGGGCGGTTGCCCCATAGAGTTCGCGGTTAGCGGTCATTTGGAAAAATCCATAGTTATATTTTGACTTGTAAGACAAAAGTAGTGCGGAGTTCAAAATAAGTTTCGTTTGGACACTTGAAGGATTTTTGCGAGAGACGGTCTACTGTAAGCACTTAAAGAGTAATTCGGTGAAGAGGGTAACGAACGACCAAATAAGCCGGGTAAGAAGTCTTCAGCATCATTGGAGAGCGCCCTACCTGTACATTGGTGAGTCTGATTAAATCTTGTACTAACTGTGAAACAAATATTTTTGTAGTTTGGTTAGCCCGTATTTTATTGCCACCTCATGCACATATTATTTTTTATATTTTATTTTGGAATTTTATATTTATTTGATATTTACTGTTATAAGGGATTCAGGCGTAATCCTCAAAACTGAAGGGTGAGGAGCATTTAGCCCACACCGAAAAGTTTGCAAATAGAGAATTCATTTATCAATATAAGTTATTAAGTTTTCATATGTAACCTATAATTACGATTCTCGCCCATTTCCAATTAACTGAATTTATTATCATAATCATACCTTTTGTTTTATATTATAGGTATTTATTATCATTATTCCATTATTTAATTTCTATTCTTGGTTTTCTTTTTTTATAATAAACCCATTTAAATTCGACAACGCTTAGTTTGCTTTCATACATAATTAGTAATACCTTATCCCGAACCTTATACCAGACGTAACCCTACACACAAAGACCTCTCATTATCAACAACAACTGATAGCAGCGGAGGCCGGATCTATCCTTTCGGACTTTTCTTACAGGAGTCGTTGATTCCTGTTTCCCACGTACTCGTGGGTGGTGACAGCCAGCTACGCTGCCTTCTTGTTATTTTCAGGGACCATACATATTGGTTTTACCGGTTATTACATTGGTGACGTTACTTCATTACCGGATATTACAACAATTTACTGCCTCATAACTGCTATTTTCATTAATTTGAACCTAGATTTGCTTAGAGCTAGCCGTGCTGTCTTTAAACTTTTTCAGATGTTCCATTTTTCCTGGTATTCCTTCACCTTTATCTTTACCTTCACCTTTTCCTGTTGTTTCTGAATCTTCTCGATTTTACGTTTCCGATCTAGAGATTCTTCTCGTTTATTTTTCTCTCCTTTCTTTGCTTATGTCCTTGTAGATGAAGTAAGCACGAATGGTATTCTTGTAATAACCGGTAATACCAATGTAATAGCCTGTAATAGAGAAACTAAAAACTGCTGGTCCACCGTAATACTCCAGCAGAGAACACCTTGGTGCCGAATTTCCCGAGCCGGAACCTGGAAAAGTAAAATTTCTCCTGGTGTGTCCCTGAAAATAACAAGAAGGCAGCGTAGCTGGCTGTCACCACCCACGAGTACGTGGGAAACAGGAATCAACGACTCCTGTAAGAAAAGTCCGTAAGGATAGATCCGGCCTCCGCTGCTATTAGTTGTTGTTGATAATGAGAGGTCTTTGTGTGTAGGGTTACGTCTGGTATAAGGTTCAGGATAAGGTATTACTACTAATTTACTAAGTAGTTTTTAGGGGATACCTGTGTATGAAAGCAAACTAAGCGTTATCGAATTTAAATGGGTTCATTATAAAAAAAGAAAACCAAGAATAGAAATTAAATAATGGAATAATAATATTAAATATTTATAATATAAAACAAAAGATATGATTATGATAATAAATTCAGTTAATTGAAAATGGGCGAGAATCGTAATTATAGGTTACATATGAAAACTTAATAACTTATATTGATAAATGAATTCTCTATTTGCAAACTTTTCGGTGTGGGCTAAATGCTCCTCACCCCTCAGTTTTGAGGATTACGACTGAATCCCTTATAACAGTAAATATCAAATAAATATAAAATTCCAAAATAAAATATAAAAAATAATATGTGCATGAGGTAGCAATAAAATACGGGCTAACCAAACTACAAAAATATTTGTTTCATAGTTAGTACAAGATTTAATCAGACTCACCAATGTGTAGGTAGGGCGCTCTCCAATAATGCTGAAGACTTCTTACCCGGCTTATTCGTTGACACCAACACACGTATCGGATGGGGTAGACTTTTTATCGAACCTATTTGCCCCTAGCAAATCTTATTTGGTCGTTCGTTACCCTCTTCACCAAATTACTCTTTAAGCGCTTACAGTAGACCGTCTCTCGCAAAAATCCTTCAAGTGTCGAAACGAAACTTATTTTGAACTCCGCACTACTTTTGTCTTACAAGTCAAAATATAACTCTGGATTTCTCCAGATGACCGCTAACCGCGAACTCTATGGGGCAACCGCTCGCAATCGTCCTCGGGACCCAACTAACTCGTCTTTTTTTCTATCTCGTCCAGCTTTGGGCAATTTTTTCCCAGTCAGCTTTTCACCACTTTTTCATTCCTTGCTTTCTTATTGGACACACGTGTACTTTGTAACCCACGATCGCTTTGCTTCATCAGCGAACTCGTGTTTTCGAAACTAGGTTCCTTTTGGGTCACTTTGTAATTGTGTCATTGTGCATTATCAGCATTGTTTAGTCTGATTGAAATTTGCTACGCTACTTGAATCTAAATTATATTTTTATGAAGTTAATTTTGTTTTGAATATACTCGAAATTTGTTATACAGGGTGATGTTTTCCATAATTCCACCCTTGGTACATATTACAATCTCGCAATTTGTTTTTTTGTTTCCTTTTTGGAGTTTTTTGCCAAGTGAGAATCGAATTCAATTATTCGTTTGTTGATGTCGATGGTATCACATATGAAGATTTTGGAGGCTCACATTTTTTTGAGGTTCTGAGGTTCTAGTTAAACAATTAGAGAGTCGGTAGTAAGAAATTATCGATCATAACTCTTCATGTCAAAGTGAGAATCGTTTTTCAAATAATCAGCTTCAATGGTACTTTGAGTAGCTGAACTCTGTATATCTTCATTTCAATCAATTTCATAGTTCTTTTGATCTTTATCTCGAATGGTAGATACTTTGATCAGTTAAATTCTGGGTATCCAGCTGGTCTAAATATGCTCCTTGAGTATGATTTACTTTATCGTATTCTTTGTTATCCAAATCTTCTGTTTCTATGTTTTGATTTGCTGAATGTTGTGCATTGTGAGTGCTATGCATTTCCTCACGCGAATATTTTAATGAGACTAAATCCTCATTTTCGGTATGGTCAGCATTCATAGAGGCAAGAATTTGATATTTCTTTTCACCAATGATGCCTCAAAAATCTTCTAAAGTAATGAACCCTTTCCTATTTTTCCCACCACTATTTTTGATGAAAACATTAAATACATTGAGAACTACAAATTTTTTGATATGTGAAGGTAATGCATTTTTCACGTAAAAACCATTGTGGGATACAAAATTAAATAAGAATAGCTTCAAATGCCAGTGTCGTGGAAAATGGGTGACAGGTGACATAATCTTCAAAATGTACACCACTGGATTAAAAACTTCGAAATTTTTTTCCATCAAAATATGCCCTTCCACATTTAAAAACAACCTGCTAAATGTCAAATCAATTTATTTATCCATTTTTAAGTTATCCAATCGAAACATTTACTAACTAAAATTAATCTAGTTTCACAACAATACAAGTTTGTAATAAAATATTTTTCACATTTTGGAGTACCAAAATATTTAGTAAGTGATAATGTGCAACAGTTCGTATCCTACAATTTCCAACATTTTCTTGAATTACATGGTATTAAACATAAATTAATAGCTCCATAAGTATCATCCAGCTAATAATGGATTAGTAGAAAGGAGCGTCCAGACCATGACTTTTCTTTGTAAACTCTTATTTTATGTGATGCTGAAAATCATTTGAATAAATTCTTATTACAATATCGTAAATTACCTCTGTGTGTCACTCATCAGTCTCTTTCGAGATTAGAATTTTTGATAATATTGTTAATTCAACTAATAAAGAATGTTACGCGTTACTTTATGAGCACACACAAAACTATTGTAGTTTTGTCCACCCTGTATCAATTAGAATAAACATGTGATACATTTTTGAATCAGCTCATCTAGTGTAATCCGAAAATTAAGATAAAATGGGGGTGTTCCATTTAGAAAAAAATGGGGTGACATCATTACTCGAAAGTAATTCAACCTGTATATTGGATTATTATTTTAAAATATGGTAAATTAAAATCAAAAATCGACATGTGTCAGGATTATTTCTCCTAATGGTCTGTTCAGATAAAAATGAATTTTTCTACGACTGCTATGGAAAATAGTTCCTTTACGAAACTTCAAAGTGTCACTTGCCAAGCCGTGGGAAAGATTTTTTCTCACGGCACTTTGCCCACGCACATACATTTATATGGAGAATCAAATAAAATCGACAAAAACTTAGTAAGCTATACTGTCACCTTCAACTACCTACTCAGTTGTCACAAAACTGTCAGATTATATTGGACGTTTTTAAATTCGAAAAGGTAGTTTCTAATAACAGTGAATTTAATGGGAAGAAATGACGTTCCGGGTTTGCCCATACAAAATTGTACTTATTTCACCATCAACTATAATTTTGAATGAAATTATTTAACAGTTTAGAGATGGGATACTTCAAGTGTTATTTTTGTTTCACTATCATAGTTATTTTACTTGTATTCTTTAAATTTGTGCAGTTGTAGAAAAAGTATAGTGTGGCGAAAGTAATTTTCCCACTCGTGTGTTTGCGTCCCTCGCCCTTCGGGCTCGTGCGCCAAACTTCCACACTCGTGAAAAAGTTAAACTTTCCCCACTTGTTGCACAATATACTATTGTTCCATACTTTACGGACACAGTGTATACGTTCTGAATGGTTGACTGGGGAAGGACTGTTAGTATACAGATTCTATTGGTATGTCCTTCTTACTAACTTTTATATTTTTGATGGCTTTGAGCATTTTTCTAGATAATGTGAGAAAAATTTAGTCAGCTTGATTGATTTGTCAGAAAAATTGGAAATAAAAACTGCTCACAATTTGGAGTTGTTATTTGCTATTACAACACAACTGTTGCCTGATCAGTGACAGCTAGAGGAAGGAGGGAGTTCCAATCGACGATTCGAAATGAAGACAAAAACGGAAATGGAACTTGATAAAAGTTTGTTTTATTTTGGAGTGGCTAATTAGTCAAAGGAACGACATGTTTAAAATTTGATTCTAAATTTGTGAGGACTAACAAGCCACAAAAATTAACGAAATAAAAAAGTTTGAAAAAGATAAACGTAACAAGCCTAATTGATTTTTACATTCGTTTTATTGTCCTTTAACTGTGGACGGTTTTTGGACGAACTATTTCTAAGACGATTTTAAACTTTCTATAACATTCGTTATTGTTTGAATAGTATTCTACAATTTCTATAATTTGTGAATAGTATAATACATTTCAATATACCACTTAGACTTGAAGTGGGTACTTGGGCACCAGATTTTTCGTGGTTTGCCCCACGGCCCCTTGACCCTTAGCATCAAGAGTTCCAGATAGCCTCAGATGAAGGTTACAGAAAATTCCAGGGGTCTTGTTCAATTCACTTCAACTATCGAATTTCAAATTCTTAACACGGATGAATCAAATATCGGTCCTTCAGTTGATAGTTTACGGTTGATAACAAATGAAACAGAATATAATTACTCTGTGGTCTATTTTATTTCTGAATCTACAGGAATAAGCAATATGAAGGGAGAAATATAGAAACGGACGTAACGGTCGACACCAGTCAGATTATCAAATAAAGCTCAAATCGGCCGGGTAACCGAACAAATTGTGGCTAAGCCTCTTGCAAGTTCGAGGAACCCTTTGGATTCAAAGGAGACGCGGGAAGCTAATAATGTGACGATAATGGAATATAATAATTTCCGGAACGGTGATCGAACGTCTAAATCTGCTGGGTGATTGAACAAGTTGTGGCTAAGCCTCTTGCAAGTTTAAGAAACCCTCCGGATTCAATGGAGACACGGAGAGTTACTAATGCAACATTGATAAAATATAATGCTGGAAGAACGGTATCTGTCGGTCAATCGAACAAGTTGTGGCTAAGCCTCTCGCAAGTTCGAGATACCCTTTGGATATAAAGGAAACACAAAAAAAACTAGTATCTAGACTACTAATCCCGGATTAAATTTCGAGAGTTTAAAAAAAAAGGTAATATATTATCGACGCACAATAAAATCGTTCACCTAATAGCGAACCAGCGAAGAATTGATATACCCTGAATTAAACTTCCACTGCTCTGATAGAGTTTTGGACATATCGCTTCCAATTGTGAATTTTTATTGTTCCCCCATACAAAAAAACCCACTTAACAGGAGAAATTTTCAAAATAACAACCAACAAAAAAAATCAATAAGTAGTCGAATGAAATTTCCAAGAAAATGTGGCAAGGAAATTGTTCTGATCATACAGTGAATTTTAAAATAGTTTAATCTTCTTAATTGAACGTTTTGGTACGGCACTACTGCTTATCGGTGTCACACAATTTTTAACTTTTAAACTTTATTCCGGAAAGAAAAAAGCCGAGACAGCTAGAGACCTTGTTCTCTAATTCATAATCATATTTCTCCCTACGATTTCTGCCTTAGCCATGGTGAA
Source organism: Galerucella pusilla (assembly GCA_910591695.1). Lineage (NCBI taxonomy): Eukaryota > Metazoa > Arthropoda > Insecta > Coleoptera > Chrysomelidae > Galerucella > Galerucella pusilla. The sequence continues at coordinate 13,651 of CAJUYI010002677.1, read as the reverse complement.
ATTCATTTAATTACAACAAAAAATGTTACAAATACTGGACGGATTTCGGAATTAATTTAATGGTATATATATATACCAAACATCCTTTTGAATTGAAAAATTTCAACTTTGGAAACGAGTAAATTTTATGATTGAATACAAATTTGCGTATCTCCGGACTAATACTAAAAATACAAAGAATACCATATAACGCTAAAAATGAAAAATATTAATTTGGTAACATTAAGGGAATCGGAAAGTGAGTAACGAGTGGTGAAATAAAATAAGATACGAAAAAAAAAACCTGAATCAGTGCCAAAAAATTACGTTACGAATAAAAGGAAAAGAGTGTGACGCTTCCATACTTTGATTTGGGGTAATCAGAAAAAATGGACCTTTTTTTACAAATTCTCCTGTATAATCATTTAACAAGTTGTTTGTTCATTTAACAGAATTTAAATCAAATTTCATTTTACTGACCCCTGCCATGATTTATCTTTATAATTCCTTCTAGTCACGTCTGCTAACAATAGGAAATCCGACAAAAAAGAGGATAAAAAAATCTGCTAATGTTACTTCAACTCTCACAGTATGCGACTAGCAAGATTATATTTATGGAATAATATGTTTTTGTTTTCAACAGGCAAGGAATAGAGCCATGGAAAAAGCGGAATTTTGGAAAGTATTCTTCTGAGAACATTTTTATGCCGGAACGGTCTTTAAACTGCTGGAAAACCATTTTGTAGATACTAAACACATTTCCAGTTCACGGGATATGAGCCCTTACCAGACGAACTTTATAGAAACTTCATTTAACGGTAGTTATAATTTTTAAATAGATGGACGCGTTCAATTCATTCTATGGAGGGAAGTGAGGTATGAGTATGGTTGAAATAATACCCTTCTTGGTGTGCGTCATCGATTGTTAATGTCCTTCTAACACATTACGTAGGAAGAATTGAAAAAAAGGCAGGTCTGTGATCAATCCCAGTCAAAATATCTATCACAATAATAAACCCTTTAAATCTATCACAAACGCTAACCCTAATCTTTTATGTAAAAAATTTCATTAGTTGATGTTTAGAATACGAGCAAACGCGACCTATCAATCGGGAGAAATTACGCGTTCCAATAGAATGTAGACCTACCGTTAATAGCGGCAAAGTGTCTTATGTCTTTTTTCACTGTCCCATTAAAGTTTCTATTCAGGTCGGTACTTTGTTGTTTACGGTCAATCATTATTATATGAAAAGTGAATATTAATCCCATTGTTATATGTATTTAAATAATACAAAATATGCCTAGATACACGGAAAAAATCAGCATTTTGGAAGTTAGTATTTTCTCGTTTGTGACGTATATCCGGGTTTTCGACATTTTTAAATATCTTCCGAAAGTTCCTTGTGGCATTACTTATTATTTTTTCTCTTATTTTTTGGGAATCAATTTTAAAAAAATTGCATATATCAGATATCCTGTGAATGCGACAAATTCTATTTAGGTGAAACATCTAGACCATTGAAAGTCAGAATAAGTGAACATAAAAAATATATCAAAGGTAGGGAGTTCTTTAAGTCAGGTATTTGTGAACATGCTTGGGAAAAGGGGCATAAAATTCAATGAGATTCGACAAAAATAATATCGAAAGAGCCCAATAATAAAAGACGAAAATCAAAGAAAGTGCTTCAATACAACTAAATGCAGATGAATGTGTAGCTAGTATTTCAGCCGACTGCAGTCAAATTTGGTTAGCAATGTTAGAAAGAGAAATTTCCAATAATCAATTACCTGCGTTATCAGGATAGCATCATAAGTTTTTATCCAGGTTTTCTCATGATTTATCATTGGAATAGTTGTTAATCGATACACACTTCAATACACAAAATCACCAAACTGAGTTATACATATTTTGAAAACAAGAATAATCATACACAAAAAAGTAACAACAAACGCGTTTTATTAACAACATTTCCAAAATATGTGGAGAAAAGCGCTATCCCAATAAAAACCGTTCCTGGAACGTTCACTGCACTGGATCCCATTTCTAGTAAACTATAATATCGTTAGAATGTCATAAAATAGAATATTTTATTCACATTTTACCAGAGATGTGGTCTACTATGAATGGACCTTAATAAAATTTAACAACAAAGTTTTGTAATCTCAAACTTCAAAATATTATTGATTGTCTAGTTGTCATATTTTTTCGTTGTGTCAGATAGGAACCAAAAATTATTTCATTACTACTTAATCTTGAGAACGGTAGCTGGAACGCTACCGGAACGTCGATTTGAAAAATAAAAAACATTATTGTGGTTGGATTCCCAAAAAAATGAGAGAAAAAACGTTTATTTTATTTGATATCTTGACATAAAGCTAACCTCAAATTTTACAAATAAGATCATCAGGATCGTATTCAACCAAATTTGAAAAAGCTATGAAATTAATAACTACCAGCTTCTTATTCTAACTGAAAATACTTGAGAACTTTCAAAATGCTGATGTTTTTCCGTGTATATAGGCATATTCTTGTATTATATGAACAAATATAACAATCAGATTGATAAATAATAATTGACCGTAAACAACAAAGTACAGACCTGACGAGAACTGTCAGAGGGACGTAAGACACTTTGCCGCTATGAAAGGTAGGTCTGCATTCGATATCTGTATCTGTAGAGTAGGGAGAGTGAGTGTAGGCTCACAGCACTTAGGCCACATGTGACCCATTGTACATACAAGTACAATACATTGTCATTGTCATTGTCATTGTCAGGTGTGTCCACTAGCCCCATAGTATGGAGGTGTTTCCTTAGTTGACAGTGGCCAGTCAATAATCCTACTGTTAAACGAAAGTTTTTGCTGGTCATCGCCAAATATTTCGTCGGCGCTAGCTTCCCAGGGTCGCCCAGGGTGATCCTGGCAAGAATGCATCCTTTGATTCCATCCCATCTATTAAGGAATTGAGCATGGGTGTAACGTTTGGCTAGTTCCACAATTGTCGAAGTCGTTAGGCCGTAGGTGTCACTGGGTCCTAGAATTTTCAGTCCAGCGGCTTCCCTGGCTAAAGATTCGACAATGCGATTTCCTTTATTCATGTCGTGCCGTTTAACCCATCTCAGGATAATATTGTTATCTGCCGAGGCGTTAGCTAAATCTTAGTGGCACTCTAATACTAGCCTCGATATAATACGTTGTCTGTTCAATGCTGATAGGGCTTGTCTACTAACCTAACTATCAGTGCAGATTTTTATGTTTTTGCCAGAAATTCCTTTTCTGGTTAGTTCTTTTGTGGCAATTGCGATACCAGCCAGCTCTGTTTGAACCACGCTGGTATTGTTTCCCATTCCCCACTTAATATTGAGGCTCAGTGCTCTCGAGTAAACTCCACATCCTGAGCCTTCTTTCATTTTTGAACCATCTGTATTTATGCGTATTGCATTTGGAGCATCTGGCTCGGTGTTCTGTTTTACTTGAACTCTTTGAGGTTGGCCAGTCCTCTTTGAGATTTGTTCGTTTTGCCGTGATAAAGGTCGTTCTCGCCGTCTCTCTGAGGTGTTCCAGTTAGAGGCACCAACAGGTATGGGTCGTGCCACCTGTCTGAACCATCCTCATCGGACAGGATTCCTTATAGGCAATGTCTATTTTGTTTGGGATAGATACTGTGTACCTTTCCAGTTCCTCATTATTGCTAGGAGTTAAGACCTCTGTTTCCCGCAGAGCAACTGCTGATTGATAGGTCGCGCTTGCGCGTATTCTAAAAATCAACAAATTTCTCGCGTCAAAGATTAGTGTTAACGTTCGTTATAAATTTAAACGGTTGATTATTGTGATATTTTGATAAGAATTAACCACAGACCTGCCCTTTTCCCATTTCTTCCTACGTAAAGAGTTAGAAGAACATTTACAATCGATGACGCACATCAAGAAGGGTATTATGTCAACCATACCATATTTAATAACGGTTTTTGAGACATGAGTGGAAAAATTACGAAAAATTAGTTGCATGAACAATTTTTTCCATTTACATATTATTCATAATAGCTATGCTGGTTACTCACAGCTTGGCGTATTTAACTTTTTTTGTCAATGGGGGATTTTTTTCAATATTTGTCGTGGAAGTTTCATCTCTTGTTAGCAGCTATTTTGTGCAACCAGTTGAGAAAAGTATTATTTTTCATAACTGGCTAATATTGTCCCTTTTAATGTCAAAACAACAGAGGAAAATACATTTCTATATTGTCATAAATAATGTTCAATGAATGCCATGTATCAAGTTCCAACTATGGATTGATAACGTTGACTAGAGAAACTAGAAGGGATTTTCTGTCTCAGATGAATGGATTTATGAACTTCTCAAATTCGCAATCTTTGTTTCATCGCCAATATATGCATAAGTAGGTCTACAGATGATGAGGATACAGCAGTCAGTATTCTTAAGGCTATATTTTTTAAGGAGGTGAGATGAATTAATTCCAGGCGTACGATACGGAAATTTGATTGAGACTTTTGAAGTTGAAATTGTGACTTCGATCTTATTCTCAGACTGGAGCGTTGAAAATTGCAGTTCTACGGACAAATTCATTTATTTATGAACTTCAATGAGATCCCCGATAGTGATGAGCGAAGAAAAACCAAGTCTAGGAGGATAGTCTTGGTCTTGCTCATATCGTCCAGTTTTGCTCCAGCTGTTCAACTTGTTCATTTTACCCGTTACTTATTTCTCTACTTTTGAAGGTCATTTAAGTTAAAAATTATTAATAACTAACATTCGATTATCAAATAGCAAAATTTTAGCCCAACCTAACTTAACCAAACTATACCCGTGCTACGACATATTGCTGTATTTGAAACCCAAATATACATGGTGGCGCATTAGAAATAGTCCACCTTAAATATTGTTGGCCAGGATGGTTTTTGCGGAGAGCCCCGACGCACGTAGATTTTGTTTTCGAGGGGAACAACTTTTGATAGAACTCATGGTTGTACGGTCATCCCCCCAAAAGGGGTAACCATTCCTTCGAGAATCTCCGATGGTATTAATGTATTGCGATTCTCTTTGAAAACATTAATGACAAAAACCAGCTGGAAGTGTGAGTGAAATAAAGAAATGCCAGAAAAGTTTTAACCAAAGTAAGTGTTCAAATTGTGATCCGTCTACTTCCAGACAGTGAAACAACCTCTCTTCAACACTGTTTTGAACATTTTGTAGCATAACAGGAGCTATTTCCCCACATCCTACAGTTATCCGGTGGCTAAGATCTTCCAAAGAGTTCGGTTGCGTCTTGAACATAATATTTTTCAAATAACCACATGAGAAAAAGTCCAACGGTGATATATCAGGCAATCTTGGTGGTCATCCGATGGATTCTCTCCTACCAATCCAATGTGCGGGAAAATGTTGATCTGAAGAGCCACGTACAGAAGATGCACAGAGTGGTGGAGCGCCTTCCTGTTGAAAAAAAAATCATACTCTGGTATCTGATCATCGTTTTCCATCATCTCCACAATTTAAGGGTAACATGTGTAGCCTTTCTAACAGAATGTTGTTTTCCATATTTTCTATTAGAAACGTTTCCAGTGTCCATAAACTGAGATATTAAATTTATTACATTCTTACCAGAATGACGTTCATTAAAACCTTTTGCGGCAGTATTCCCTGCAGAGGTGTAAAACATGAAAATTGGGTTCATTTAATTTGAACTAGGGAATTGAGTGATTTCATTGGAACAAAACTAGGTACCCGTAAAATTCTACTAAAAACCATTATCTTATCACGTCAATAGCTAACAAACATCTTTTCCACCATTTCAGTAATAAATGAAAATAGGTTTATGATTTAAAAGGTATAATAGGTGTGATTTTCTTTGTAGTACCTATTTAGATTCCCATAAATTTATATTTTTTCTTTTTTTTTCCTTTGTTTTTTTTTTAATAAAAATAATAACATTCTATTGGAATATCATTACCTAATTATTAATTCAGCATTTCATTCAAATTTCTTCAACGGAGATTTCAATCACGTTTTCGTCAATTTCAACACTCAACACAAAAACGTTAGCATGTCTTTGAAGAAAATCGAAATACCTTTCAAAGTATGTGCCACTCGACTACTTGACCCCCCATACCATGAAAGATTCTTCAATTTTACGCTTGTTGGACAATATCGTTCTTTCCAAAACTAGTTACGTGAATAACCATTTCGGAGCATATTCTTACCCAGTTATAGAGGATTGAGTTAATGAAGTATCTCAACCCATAAGCGCTTACCGGGACCAAATGGACCCACCGGTGTGGGCATAGTTTTGGTAGTAGTATTGGGGAAGCGTAAACATAATTATTATTCGGGTTAAGTTACTTGGTTGTTTACACTGAATAAATAAGGTGTGTCGTGAAATATACTTTTTCTACGACCGTGTGTTTTAACCCACTTTCCCACACGCATTTTAGTTTTAACAGTGTGAAAGTGAGAATTGTTCAAATTTTCACCTTATTAGATAGTTTTTTACTTCGGAAGTTATAACTATTGTTACAACAGGTGAATAAATAGTCCATAAAAAAAGTCTACATCTTTTCAAACTTTTTGTTGCATTTTTTATTTTTTGAAAATGTAAAATAATGAAGATATTTTGATATAACCCTGTAAATTTTTCAAAGTAGTATCACAAAACAACTATCACACCATCCGGGTTTGATATGAGAGAAATATATCAGATAAAATTCTTCCATCTACAAATGACTTAAAACCGTTGCCGTCACCTTCATCGTCATCTTTATGTGACCTGCAACCGATGCCATCATTATCGACGTCATCTACTTACCAGTTAACACCAAATAACTCCACTGGACCGCTCCGCGTCGTTCGGGTCAACTGCAGTTACTTTTCGCACTTGTTAGGAAAATAACTATTTTGTACGACCGTGCGTTTTAACCCATTTTCCCGCACGCATTTTAGTTTTTATGAATACTTCCTTTTCATGAAATAGAAGTTTGTCTGTAAACAACGTAGCAGTCCCATATGGACCCAAATGCTTTTTCCAAAAAATAATCCAAATCTTATGTAACTTAACATGTGCCTTGAATAGGCATGGAGTACGTGAATTAAATCATCAATATGAGGCGTCTATTCTGTAATATTTCGTTCAGCAAAGGTTTCGTTTACAAACGATTGGGAGTGTGGAAGAAAAATTTTGAAACGTTATTCTGTATCTCTTCCGTTGACCATTTTCTGATGTAAACGAAAATTGGACGTTTTCGAATGGGTAGTAGAGCAAAATGTTACAGCGTTGTCAGATGTTTGAATTGCATTATAATTAAGTGAGGAAGATCGCAGCTAATATCCATTCTATATAAATACATATCCGTTTTTATTTTCAAAATCTACACTACTATGTTATTTAATATACTGCACAAACGGATAAATGTAAATAATAAAAGACTGTGATAGTTTTTTTCACGTTTTTCATGTCAATATTTCTACCAACTTTGAAATAGTTTGCAATGTGACAACGTTTTTCAACTTTCAACTGCAAATTGAGGTTATGGCTCTTTGTTATGGTTGGTTATTAGATAAAGGAAAAGCTTAGCTGAGGTATTGACGTTTATATGTCAATAAGCTGAGGCTACGAACTTCTTACTTTAAAATATTCTATTAATATGTAAGAAAAACTAAATATTTCTTTTTGAATAATAAATAACTACACCATACCATCGATCAATTTCCTCTTCAACAATTTCCATAATTTTCACTAGTAATACCACTAGAGGTCAAATTATTTCCGGAAATTTTTCCGAGCTCATGAATATGGCGACTGATACCACATCGCTCAATCTGATCAGTTAACAAAACACGCGTTCAGCAGGAAATTGATGATCGCTTCGGTAGCGCTACGTTGTGATGAACGCGACCATAGTCACCTACCATGCTCACGATTATGATTCAGTTGCATATTTTCATTATCTCAAATTTCCTCAATGTTTTGAGAGTACTGGGTTTCCGATTTTAAATTCACCTTTTGTTCCGAGAAACAGCCACATTGAATTTATTTTTGATGAGGAATATGAAAATAGTTAGGAACCAAAAAAAAGTTATAATGGCTACGGAGATTTAAATATAACATGCAATCTTATATTTTTGCCTTCAAATGGATTTGCGAAAACTCTATTTCTTAACAATATCCTGAAAATAAATTCCTATATTTCATCCATGTTCTTTCTATGTGTCCAAAGGTAATCTTTTCAATCGTTGATAACATTATATGAATCCACTTTTTTTATTCATTCCACTTTCGACGAGATCGTACTTCTCCTCGGTATTCACTGAACGTTACTTTTCAAATGAACTGACTGCCGTTACCACGGAAATATCCAAGTATTATCGGATTATGAATAAACTGTATAATACGTATTCTCTGGAAGGTCTTCAATAAAGGTGCTGGAGGTTACCGATCAATGTCCAATAAAAGATTTGAGGAAAGGTGTTTATGTATTATTTGGATTAGGGGTGAAGTTGATTGAGAAAATGAGAGGGACATGAATAATGGATAGAAGGGACGGAATGGTTGTTATATTGTCAGGAAATTTTGTTTGTTGATGTCACAGAAATATCAGGATATGGAACCTTATTGATATAAGAGACATACAATATAGATGTAGTATATACTAACATTAAATGGAACCTTGAAGATCCATTGTGTTCCATTACTTCTACTAAGATCCTGAGGAAAGTGTCAGTAGCTCCTTAAGACCCCTTTTTGCGGCTTATAATGGAAGGCGAACAGCATTAAATAACACTAAACGTTGAGTGAAATTTCTTTCATAATATATTCCTAAGCAGTGCCTGCTCCACACTGACATCCATTTATAAATAGGTTTGCCAATTTTCAAAATGTTTGGCCACACTTTGTATAATTTTGGATCTGCTTGAGAGCTATATATTTGCATTTGCATTTTCATACTCATTACATTGCGGCACAGAGCACTTTTTGGTCATCATTTTTAGAGTCTATATAAGTGAGTATTCTAACTTCAGCAGACTCTACTAGAGATTGAGAGAACGATATCAATACTCTACTCACTATACACGTACTCCAATGGCGATTTGTTTTTTTTCCGATCCAATGCAATTTTGACGGTAGGTCTCGCTCCCTTTGTTTGTTTTTGCGAATACTTCAACACGATTTTGAAAAAGAAGACGACATAGTTGTGGTCTATATCAACCCTTATGTGGCTGACTCCTTTTTCAAGGTATGTACGTCCCAGTATAGGTAAATGGCGAACTATCAAAATCATCCAAAATTTGAATTCTCAAGTCGACATAAGAGCCTAGTGAGAGTGGAAAAATTAGAATTAATTCAGTTTTCATTATCACTTTTAATTCTAAGTCTATCGAAGTCTTTGCTCTAAATTGACGTTCTAGGACCATTAATTTCGTTTTGGAAGTATTGAGCATCAGCTCATTATTAATTAGGCACGGAACAATTTCATCATTCGAATGTAAATTAACTATTTGTAGTGCTAAATCCGCATTCTTGGCTGTTCGAATAATACAATCGTCGTCTGCCTAAAGTGCAGCTGGATTTGCATTGCTTTTAGGAAAGTCTCATGTAAACAGCAAATACAGAAAAGGTAAAATGACCGAGCCTTGCGGTACTCCTGCTTCCGTGTTACCTATTTTCATATAACATTTTTCATTATAGTTACAAATGTGAGACTAAATAGCCTGGAATACCAAGCTCAATCAGGTTAAATATCAGACCCGGGAGCTAAACTGAACCGAATGCTTCAAGAACGTCCAACAAGACAGGGAGTAAGTTCTTCCTAGAACTTTCTCTTACATAGTTCAAAACTCGTGTTACGCCCTGAAGCCGAATTTCTCCTCAGGAATGATATAATTCTGTTAGTTGCTTGTTAGTCCATTCAGTATCACGTTGTCAAATATTTCACCGATATTACTCAATAATGGAATTGGTTCATAATTTCCCCTGCAACTCCGGCCATGTGATTTGGGAACCGGTATTCCATTAGCAATGTTCAGTCCTGTTTCGAGGATGAAATTCATCATTTTTACAATAAGGCTTTGACCGATATTGATGTTCAAATATTGTTATGTGTTCTGGACTTTCAGTAGGTTCTTCTTATGTGTAACGAGGTCTACACCTTTTTAAAAAATTTCTGGTGAAGGCGCTTCAAACATTTTCCAAACTTGAGGCATGATTTCCCTGAAACAACAATTTCCACTTCAAATCATTTCAGCACTGGAAAAAATATGTCAGGTACAAAGATTTAAATTGAAAAACGCTCAAGGCTGTCATGTTACAAGATATGGCACTTGTATCTAGGACTACAACAGTCTGATAACTATTTGTTGTTCGCACCTTTAATTTTCACAAAATATAAACATCATCAAATTTATATTGCTATTATTTTCTATCCGGTACCATGTATATAAAATCAAACTTTCCGACGACAAATGAGAATAATGCCGTGTATTTCGTATATTAATTACGAAAAGAAAGTTTTCCAATTACAAACAAAAACTTGCTCTCCAACCGTTGCAGAGCAAACAAACAGATTCAATTTACTGAATAAACATTACTTAAACTTGTAATTGTGAATATCAACTAATAATTCATCTGTTTCTCTTCCTCAACATCAAATCCTTCGTGTGTGTTACAACATGTCACAAAAACATACCCAAAAAATTTCTTAAGATTCGTCAATGGGTTGATTGATTAGTTGGTTTGGCACCTTCAGTGAGAGGTTCACAGTCTCCAGCACCTCAGCCTTGAGGCTTTTTGTGCTTTTGGCTGTAGCCATTATCAGTATTTCCACTGGGTCATTCCTGGAGAAATCCTTCCTTGAATGCTCAACCTCCTAGTTTAGACACAGCTTCACGTTGAAGAGGCTTGACAGTTTTAGTCTTTCACGCTTTCTTTTCCTAGTGAAGGGAATGAGCGCAGTGTACCTCTTTAGGCATTCACTCCTACACAATATCTCCACGTGAAGGGGTAGTAACCCATAGCAAATCTTCATACTACGAACTAAATAACCGTTTGCGTTTATCTGTAGATTTATCCCGTTTTTCATAAGATGTAATTAGAGCACATATCTTGTGACACACAATTCCGTGGAGATAGGTTTCCGTGAGATACAATTTCGGGGATAGATATAGTTCCGTAGACATACAGTTCTAGAGATACATAGATCCGGAAATATACCATTTCAGATATACCTGTTTCTTCAACTTAGCGTTCCTGAATTAGACAGGTTTATTAGTAAAGTAAGTAAATAAAACTAGAGCTGAAATTCCACTTTCTGCATGTCATAGTTTAACTGTGATTATGTTTGTGTTTCCTTCGAAATCATCTGTGAAAAGTGAGGAGTGGGCCGTTAGAAGTTGACTTCTTGCTGCTGGATTATCTTCTCGAACTGGAGCTACTGGATCTCCGGTTTCTCGTGAACGTCAAATGCTTGGATAATAACCAAGTATTTGACAGGGTTGAAGTCCATATTTGAATCTCGTTGAAAATATTGAGGACGATATTATGAAAAGACGTGTACTGAGACAAGTGCCGGTTTGTAGAACTTCTAGAGAATGATGGTGTACGGGAAAATATTTCGCGGGATCTGATGCAAATGTGATCCAACTTACGTCTTGTTTTTGCAAACTATCATCACTACCGGAGGCGAAAATATTCACCGGTCAAGTCATTCGAATTTCTTTTGTTGTAGCGAGAAGAATATCGAAGTAAAATTTTTTTTTACATCACTTTGAACAACAAAAACCTTTTTTTTATTCAAGCAATCAAGTAGTGAATTTTGTTACAATCGGGAATGAAAATTCCTTAAATAACTCTGAATCACGGAATGGCCTTGACCTTATAGTCGGCAGTGTAGCTTGTATCATTTAATTGGAAAAATATATATTTCGGAGTCCAAGACCTTCAGATAATTCTGTTTAAACCGAATGATTTTATGAAGTTCACTTGTCGAAAGGACATATTAGTGAAGGGAAACATATATCAGTCCGATCCTGTGAGTATAGCTTTTTTTTAAATTCTGTTATTGTTGCTACCCGCCATTTTTCTAGGCAAAAGTGATTAATTCGCACGAACAACACAAGAGTTATTTTGAACTGATCATTCAAGTTAATTTCCTTGGAATACGGTATCCTACAGGATACCATTTACGTTTGGGAACCATTAGGTTGAAAATTCATCACGATATTTTCAAACGGTGTTTAATTGGTTAATTGGAATTTTAAACATGCCTGAAACTCGTTATCCAAAAATATGCTTTTATAAATAACTCCAAACAGCAACAACACTATTGAGACGCTTATTTTGCTGCAAGTTATACTCGAAAAATTCCTTTTCATTCGAAAGACTCCCTTTTTCTCGAACTGCACATTCGGCTAACAATAAACGAAAACCCTCAAAAATATTTGTGTCTTAATTTGCCGTTCAAATTTGTATGTCTTCCAAGCCAACCAAAGCTTTTACAATATGTCACAGAAAAGATCCAGATACCATACACCATATAATATACAATGCTATGAGAGGAGAGAAAACGATACATTTGATTCAGATTACAGTTTTGATCAAATTATTTTATTCTTGAATTAAGGTCGTTTGTTCTCTGTGTAGAAGCAAGCTTAATTTCTATAGAATTATCTAAATATTCTTTTAATGTAGGTGTAGTACTTCTTGTGTTGATGAATGTCCTTGGTATTTCTTCAAATGAATGTGGTTTTTCTGCTTTCTCACCAGTTAATTGCATAAAACCCATTATTTGGATGCTAAGTTGACACGAAATGACTAGCGCGCTAAGGAAAAATTACGCTTCTGGTGCCGTATTTTTGAGATCACTCAAACTTTTTCGTATGCGATTCAATTCGAGTGAGAAAATCGCAAATGATTCGAAGATCGTATTTTCGAACCATTTTCGAAAATGTATTCGTATGCGATAAATATTCACATTGGCAACACTGCAAATTTGACCACTCCAACAAAAACCAGAGATCTTTGATTCTCGACATTTATTACTAACACAACCCAAATTTCATTTGAAAAAAATAGAAGACTGATTTGTTAATATACATCAAAATAATTATTGTTGAAAGGAATGCTGTTACATTTTTTTTGCCAGGAAATTATGTTTTCACAAAATAATGTTTGAACACAAAAAAGTTGAATGAGTTTATCGAATGGTGAAGATGATCTCAGTAGCACACACTCAATATTATGCAGTTAGCTGTGTACACTACCAAGAGCCTATTACCAAAAAAATAGAGTGGAAGATATAAAAAGATATATCAGTAATTCATGAATTGGCATAAACCAAATATTGTGAATTCATTTTCTGAACACATACTTTTGGCTGATTTTGTGGGAAATCGCTGAGTAGTTTAAGCCATCCCTATTATCTTCTAAATCAAGAAGTTTTGAAGACTTGGAAAAAAATTTTTGTATTATAATTATCCGGAACTGCCAACTTATCTAAAAAGTCGATAAGAAAAAGGTTTTACAAACAAATTATTGAAAATGTAACACCCTTATTGAATAAATTTGTTTTCCAATGAAGCTCGTAATATAAAGAACTTGTTAATAAAGGTTAGGTTAGGTTACCGAAAATGAGGAGGAAAGAGTTCGACTCTTACTAGAAACTCATT
>CAJUYI010002676.1:0-22468 GCA_910591695.1 Galerucella pusilla | reverse complement strand
TTAAAAAGTTGACAAAAAATATGGAAGATATAAAATCCATGAAAAAATGTAGATCAGCATACTTGTCCGGCACGACACGGAGCAGCAGATACAGCAATGGACAGGATTCTGATTACCCGATCCATTCCGACATAAGTACCAGAACGGTCTACTGAGTGATCCAACAGTTACCCTTCCATGCATTATGAAAAAGTTAACAAAACGCTGAAAAACTTTTTTTTAGAACCAACTGCGACTGTCGGTCTGTCATTGCAATTTACATCAGTCCGACAACAGCTGGTTGGTGCAGGCACATCGTCTTCGACATCAAAAGACTCAATGGAGTAGAATCCCGCTGCTGTATAAAATTGCTTGCGGCTACAGAAATAAATATCTCAAGTACACAAACTATAATAACTTTTTTTATTCAATTTTACTACAAATTAATGTGTTAATCATATATATATACAAAACGTCATACCCGAATAAGTACAAGTTGATCCACATTTTTTTTTGGTACTTACTTACAGTTTACATTTTTTCTTAACCCGAAATAATGAAAGTACAGAGTTTGGTTGATTTTTACGCAATTACGAATAATTTTATTAAAAAAAATTGATACTATTGACTGCGCCATGTTTAGGTAATTTTCAAAACCCACCAAAAACTAAAATCTCATCCATCCCGTGCAGAAGGCTTTTCCTCTCATAGTTCGATATTGAAAATGTTATTATTTTAACCAGTTTTTTATTTTTTTTTGTAAGGGACTTCGAAATTCCAAATTTAAATGAAAAAAAAAATCTTGCAAGAAAATAATAAATTACTTAAACCCGAAACAACAAAAAAAAAAGAGAAGAAATGTTTTCCTAAATTAACACGCAGTCTATACAATTCAAAACAAATTACAGTTGTAAAAAAATATATAAAAAAAATTTTAAAAAAAGCGTCTTAATATTTAGAAAATGGACCGCACAAAACACATTTACACTGGTATATTCTCAAAACCAGAATTATGATGATACAAATAGAAAAATATTGATCTAAGTATCCAATGTCCCATTGAAATGTATCACTCATTAAAAGTTTAATACATTTCAAATTTTCAAAATTGTTTTTGTCTCCCACAGATGGAGGTGGCAGTTCCTCTAACTAAATGTAACAGTAACTCTGTGAATATTCCAAATCCATCTCGTTGAAGGAATGGCAAACAAATACAGGGTCCCACTATAAAGGAACATACTTTGAAGGCTTATTACTCGAGAGTGGAAAAAGATATCAGTGTCTCATTTTTTTTTTATTTAATACAAACATGCCCGCATCAACTACTAAGAGTTATTAGCAGGAGGACTTACACAAGTAGTATGTGTTGTATTTGTGTTATAGATAATTTTTAAATTTTGTTATACAAATTAATGTCTTTGAAATATTTAATTAAAGCACTTGTGTCTTTTGTGAGCACATCCTTGAATACCGCACTTAAATTATTCTGTCTTCTATATTTAGAATATTCGGGACACTCTAAGATGATATGTTTCATAGAAAGTGTGTGTGTTTTATAGAAAGTGTCTCATTATAATGCTTCCAAGCTGTTAAAATGTAAGTGGCACAAATCAAATCATAGCATATGCAGACGATTTAACCATAGTAGCAAATTCAAGACAAGAACTTATAAAAGCAATTGAAAAGATAGGAGAAGAGGCGAAACAACTTGGAATGGAAATCAACGCGGACAAAACAAAATATATGATAGTAGGTAAAAAAAACGAAAATACCGAAGGGAACTTGAAAACGCAAAGGCATTCATTTGAAAATGTAACAACATTTAACTACTTAGGAGTGACGATGGGACAAACAGGAAAAGAGCGGGAGCAAGAAAGAATACTCAATGGAAACCAAGCTTACTGCAGAAATAGAAAACTTCTGAAAAGTAAAGCCATAAATAAAAACACCAAAATAAAAATATACAAAGCACTAAGAAGACCAGAGATCGACTCGGCTTAGAAACAACGGTAATAAACAAAAAAGAAGCAGAAGACTTAAAAATCTTAGAAAGAAAGATTCTTGAACGATACTGGGGCCGAACGTAACAAGAACTGGAGAAAGGAGACGCAAAACTAACAAAGAAATAGAAAGCGAGTTAAGCAATGAGACAATCGTGAAATAAATAAAAGCACAGCGCCTAAAATTATGAGACGAAAGCCTGGAGAAATGATAAGGAGAATAACACAATGACCGAGAAGATGAGGAAGACCCAAAGAAAGTTGGGAGGAATCAGATAGATGATACAAAAAAGATGGGAATCAAAGAGTGGAGAGAAAAATGCAGAAATAGAGTAGAATGGAAGAAAATAACTTCTGAAGCCAGGACACACAAGAAATTGTAGCAATAAGGAGTGAAATGGGAGTAATCCACCTTAATAAATGGATTTAAAAGCGCATTCGCGTTAGTAAATTTAAAGGCTTGGTGATGATGAAAAATTAAATACTTCCCTACAAACTTGAGTAAATGCCGATGATGTATACAGTTTTGGAAAGGGGAGGAAAGCAACTTTTATATTATTAATAAATTTAGGGGGTTATATTTAAAATAAACCGATAATTTCGCATCATAAAAGGTCATTTTTTTTCGGCGCTTTCTGTAAAAAAAATATACATTTCGCAATAATGTCAACAAAAACTCATCTTTTTATCTTACCTTTTCCCATGATCGAGTAATAAGCCATCAAACTGTTACTTTATAGTTGGACACCTTGTATTACAGGAGAAATATTAATAGTTAAAAATGTCAAAGCGGGACTTAACCTTATTTATTCAATGTGTCTTGAAATAAAATCGTATTAGACGTTGATATATAATTTGAAAAAGATTTTTTTTTTCGATAACAAAACTTTTTTCAAAAATTCTAGATTAAATTTGAACATAAACTTCACGAACAGTGATACTTTCAATGGGACACCCTGTAAGTTTTATTTTAATTACACAGTTTTCTATTTAAAAGCGAGATGGCTGTTAATCTTGCATCTCTTCGGGAACTTCGTGTGGATTTAGAATACCCGGTACCGACAGTTCGATACGTCGTTTTTCAGTTTGGGCGACTTCTAAAGCTTTCTCCCTTTCTTCCAAGTACAAATCTGAATCATCTTCACCGGTGTATTCCTAGAATTTACGAAATAGTTTCGATTTACATTACTATTTATTCAAGTTTGTCCAAAATCATTGTCGAGTATCACCAAAATTCAGTAAATTTAAATGAAGGAGAAAAATCTATAGAATTTTAAATTGAAAATAACAATTTAGTAAAATCTTTATACGATAAGGCCAGAATCATTTGTTCTAATGATAATCATTTCACAAAGGAGAAAACTCTACTAAAACATGTTTTAAATGCCAATAATTACCCGGCAGAATTTGTAAATAAAGAAATTAAGAATAATAACAATAATATTAATAATTCGGCTAACATAATTTTTAAAAACTTGACAATACCGTATGTTAAGGGTTTATCAGAAAGAATTAATAAAATTGGTAATCAATTCAATATTCGAACTAGCTTCAAATCTAACAATACGTTGAGATCTATACTAACAAAAACAAAACCAAAGAATGAAGAACAATCTTCAAAAAATTGCATATATCAGATATCTTGTGAATGCGACAAATTCTATTTAGATGAAACATCTAGACCACTGAAAGTCCGAATGAGTGAACGGGTCCGGTGAACTATAGGGACACACAAATTTCTTAGTGATTTTGCGAAAAATCGATAGTACTCACTTATTTTGAGGATTATCCGTCGAAAAATTTGCAGGTTATGCACAATTTACAGAGGAAAATCCAAAAAAAGATTTTTTTTCACCATCACTTTTGGACTAAATATTTTATACAAACAACCGTTTAATTTTGGTTTCATATGGTAGGTATATATAGAGTATAAAATGAAGTGAAGAGGCACAAACGTAATATTTATTTAAAAATGAAATGTTATGAACAATTTTATTTTTTATTGTGACCTAAAAATTTATAATCTCATTTACATTGGAAGATGAAAAAGAAATTTTAGAGAATGCATATTTAGATTTATGGTTTTGGTTATGAATTACGTTTCATGAAAAGATATCTGTCAATTCTGTCATTAAAATAATTCACATACAAATTGGTTGTCTTTCAAATATGTATTTTATAAAAGTGGTAATTTAAATGATGTTATGGAAAATCTGACTGAATTTTTTTTAAAGATAGCGAGAATAGATGTTGTTGATCACTCTCCTGTACAGTGCGATACAGTTGAACTGTTTTTGGAACTTTAGTTCTTTACGCCAGGTTATGTTTGAGCGACCAGGGGTCGCGACGCAAAAGATCTGACCGTTACGCGTTACGTTACGCTGTGTTATGTTACATTGTTTCGTTATGTGCCTTGCTTTTGTGTGCTTGTGCCGCCTTAGTCTCTCTCTCGTTTACGAAGCAGCGATTCATAATAATAAATATGCTCCTGCCCGGATTCGAACCCGGGCCGCCCGCGTGCAATGCGAGCATTCTAACCACTGAACCACCGATGCTATATTGAAATTCTATGCAAAGCTGGTATTAGCAGTGCTGGTGATCTACTTGAATTTGTTGGGATAAATTTTTACTATTATTTCCATAATTTTTTTTGCGCGATTAAGGGGTCTAGCTACTTTTCGAAATACAGGGTGTTGAAATTTTGAAAACTTGAATGTTTTAATTCGATAACTTTAAAATGGATGTATAAATTGATTTGACATTTGGCAGGTTGTTTTTAAATGTAAAAGGGCATATTTTGAAAGAAATTGTAGTTTGTGCAACTAGTGTGGATATGATGGCCATAACGCACGAGGACGAAGTTTGAGCACGACGCCGTAGGCGGAGTGCTCAATCGTTCAAGTGCGATATGGACAATCCACACGGGTCGAACAGCATATTTTTTCTACGACCCACTTAAGAAAAAATCTAGAAAATAAAAATTTCTATAAACTGTAATATAACTTCAAATTAAACATTTTACAATTAAATGTTTTCACTAATTTTGTGGTAAACGTACAGTTCTTGAATGTCCAATTTGTATAATGCTACGGTTTCATTTTTTAAATATACGATGCTGTTATTAGTAGATGTTGCCAGTCGGACTCCCTCCTTCCTGAATTATTTAAAAATAAAATTAACAATAAAAAAATCTTACTCAGGGGGAATTTAACCCGGGTCTACTGCGTGAGAGTCTGGTATGCTTACTACTCAACCACCAAAGAATATGCAAATCGTTTATCTATAACGTCAGATGTATTACATAATTTTTGCTTAAAAGGAACTAAAGTTCCTACCGTGTGTCCCGCGACACGTTCTACCTTTTTTATATAAAATATCGGGCCAAAAAGTGATGGCTCAAGTGGAGAAAAAAAATCTTTTATTGGACTTTTCTCTGTAAATTGTGTATAACCCGCAAATTTTTCAACGGATAATCCTCAAAATAGGTGAGTACTATGGATTTTCCGCAAAATCACTAAGAAATTCGTGTGTCCCTATAGTTCACCGGACCCCACAAAATCACCAAACTGAGTTGTACATATTTTGGAAACAAAAATAATCATGCACAAAAAAGTAACAACAAACGCGTTTTATTAACATTTCCAAAATAAGCGGAAAAAAGCGCTATTCCAATAATAACCGTTCCTGGAACGAGCACTTTACTGGATTCTATTTCTAGTAGACTAACAGATCGTTAGAATGTCGTAAAATAAAATATTTTATTTCACATTTTGAATGGACCTTAATAAAATTTGACAACAAAGTTTTGTAGTCTTAAACTTCAAAATATTATTGATTGCCTAGTTGTCATATTTTTTTCGTTGTGTCAGATAGGGACCAAAAATTATTTTATTACTAGTAAATCTTGACAACGGTAGCTGGAACGCTACCGAAACGTCGAAATAAAAAATAAAAAACATTATTATGATTTGATTCCCAAAAGAAATAAGAGAAAAAATAATAAGTAATGCCACAAGAAACTTACAGAAAAAAAAAATGAATTGACTTACCCTAATTTGAACCAAGAAATCTCTCAAATGTTCCTTGAATTGGGGTATGTCTTGATCTAAGTTGAACATTCCTTGTACCGTAATCTTAATCTGGTTGTCGGTGAGATGTGGGAAAGCAGACTTCAACAAAGTAGCCGTAAACTCTTGAATGTACGTAATGTTATTGAACAAAACGTTATCCGGCCTGGGTTCCAATTGACAGTTCACTCCGCCCATCTCTACCAATGAAAATATGTACGCCAAGATGGTAGCGTGCATAGACAGTCCCGAAGAATGAGATGTATCGGTAACAACCGAAAATATGTGTTGCAGAATGTCAGTCAAATAGGTTTGGTAGAAACTTGGCGCCGCCGCTTCGTGTTGTTCGATATTTTGTAAAAGTTTCAACAAAATTTGTAGACCGATATCGGCGACGTTTCTCATTGTGTGTTTGAACGCCCAAATGATGCTGTCTAAGACTAATTTGAATTGTGTAGGTGGGATGTTGAGGAAAGCGGCGAAGCAGTGATTGTTAACCGCTTGGAGGAGCAAGAAGAAATTCGTACGGTGTTCGGGGTATTCCTCGAAATCTTTGTTGATCATCTCCAGCGTGCATTCGAATATCGCGTCGAATATTTTCGGAACCTGTAAACAAACACAGATTGTAATAATTGCGTTTATGATGTGCATTGTACTTTGATTATTTCAACCGTCCCTGTTATCTTTTATTCAACAAATATTTATTTCATTGTTGTGCAACTATGACTATGATTTAAAAAAAAAACATTATTCGGTGTAATCGTAAAATGCATGATTAAAAAGGCATCATGATAACAATATACAGGGTGTCAATTTTAAAACTTACACTGTACGTTGTGAAAGAAAAAATTTCAAAACCGTTTCTAGGGTAGAGATAGGGAACTAAAATGACATGACATGAGAACGCACCCCTATCAACCCCCTATGCCCCACCAACAAATATTTAAATGGCAACTACCTATTTGTGTTACGTCGTTGGAAAGCCCATAAAAAATGCTTTCCAATTAATTCAAAAGCACCAAAAGAGCTCGCGAATAACTAAGATGATGGTCAAATATCAATGTGTCAAACTAAATAGAGGAGTTCAGTCTAAGGTCAGTGTGACCAACAAAAAGTGTTTTTTTTTCTGACAAGAATGACAGTTAAGGTCTACCATTGAAAACATAAGATTTTTGCATGTTTTTTATCATTGCGAACATCTATATTGCTTTATTAAAATAATGAATACATCTGACATAACTAGTGACAGATAACAGAAATGAAATGGTGACAAGCCAAGAGTTCCTAGAATTATTGGCCACCGATATGTTGAGTATTCAGCTAAAAAGTAATTTTAAATTTCAAGATTTACGCTTCGGGGTGTATTCATTATTTTAATAAAGCAATATAGATGTTTGCAATGATAAAAAGCATGCAAAAATCTTATGTTTTGAATGAGAGACCTTAACTGTCATTCTTGTCAGAAAAAACAACTTTTTGTTGGCCACACTGACCTTAGACTGAACTCCTCTATTGAAAACTTTTGACAATCTCGGTAGATTTCAACTAAGCACCAGTCTTACAGAAACACAGCAAACTAAAGAAATATTAAAACTCAGGGGTTCAGGGACCAGATAAAGAATGTGGCAGCGGTCCCTGTACCCTAAGGACATGCATGCAATCGGCATATCCTAACCCTAATTCGCAAATGTCGGAAGTCCAGTTTGATTTTGATTTTACAGGGAAGGATAAAAACGTCTCATTGGGTTGAAATATTAGTGGTTGATGATTCTATTATGGTAAACTACGTAAATTATGGTTAGAATCTGTTTTTAGAAGACAAAGATTTTTTTAGGATAGTATTAAACGAGATGGTGCCAAAAACCCAATTTTGGCAAAAATGGACTTACGACATTTGCGAATTAGGGTAACGATATATAGGGAGGAACCCCTGCATGGAAGAGCAGGAAACAGCCTCTCACATTATTTTTGATGTGAAGCATTATCTCATTGGAGATATAGACTCCTAAGACTAGAGCATTCATGAAAGGAAGGTGTTTGATATGATGAGTCGACTGTTTGAGGAAGTGGGGAGCGGAGTCAGCGTTGGGCTGCACATTCTTGAGCATGTGGAGGTGCCGAGGAAGATGGTCGCGTGGGTGAGAGCAGATGGGACGAAGATTGCAATTTATACAGATAGGGAAAAGGAGGTCAGGAGGTAATCCTGAAGAATATTGGAGAAGTCAATCAGGAGGGAATAGAAAGGATTAAGAAGGGTTTGAAAGAGAAGGAAGGATAGACTTAGTCTCAAGGAACAGGGAGGTGGTTATAGAGGCAAAGAAAGGGGTTGAGGTGAGGGAAATTCTGAGGGAGGTGGAAAGGGTAACAGGAGCTAGGGCGGTGAAAGCAGGGAGGGGAACAAAAACCATGAGGATGGTAGGGATAGACCCGTGGATTGAAGATGAAGTGGTTGAGAAAGAAAATAGAGGAATTGATTGGGGAAGGGACAAATGTGATGACAGTGGTGAGGGAGAGGAACGGAATGAAAATGGCGGTGGTGAGGGTGGAATGGGAGAAAGCGGAAGCCTTACTAGGAAAACAGGGGATTACGTTGAACTGGAATAGGGTAAATATTGTTGGGAGAGAGGAGGGCAGATGCTTTGGATATGGAGTGAAGGGCCATCAGGTAGCGGGGTGTGAGGCCGAGAGACTGGTGAATATAAGGGAATGTAAAAGCGTGGAGCACATGGCCAGAGGCTGTCGGCAGGCCTTCCTTTGTAGGGCATGTGGGGAAAGGCTACACAAGCCAGGGGATACAGAATGTAGTAGGGAAAGGAAGGAAGTGGATGAAAGCGGGGAAGGAAAACATGGGAGGTACCCTCTGGATCCCTCAGAGGGGACGAGTCTGGGCAAATAGGAGGAAGGGGAAAGCAGACCGCTGGGAAAAAAATGTAGAGGATGAATGGAGGGTAATACAGATGAATCTAGTGGAGAGCATGATTAGAAAAGAGAAGGCGTGTGGTAGGTAGGAGTGATAGAAGGGAGCAGATGACGGAGAGTGTGAGAGGGACCGCCGCCCGCCTTGAATGTAGTAGTAGTAGGGTAGTGATTCCGAGACAAGAGTAACGGCGAGCTTGAGGTGGGTTTGGTTGGTAAGTATTCCTTTGAGGGATGAGTCCAACACTGTCTGGGTACTGGTTAGGACCCATTCGAACATAAGTTTCCCATCTCAGACCGAAGGATCTAGTGAAAAGTCTGTTGAACTTGATAAGGGCTACTGATCTTTTCACATATGGGGCACAATCAAGAGCACAAAAAGCCTAAAGGCTGAGGTGCCGATGTCTCTAGAGGTCTGTTGGTGCAGAACTAATCAATCAATCAACCATACATACAATAGATATTCTGCTAATTGTGTTTGGTAAATATTTTCAAGTGTTGTAAGTTATAATAATACTTCTGGAAGATTCCCAAAACAAAAATCATAAAATAGCTGATTTATATTTTGATAAAATTAAATGCATTTTTTCAATTCCCAATCAATAAATGACGGACGTTTAGGATATTATCGCATATATTAGTCATAACAT
Source organism: Galerucella pusilla (assembly GCA_910591695.1). Taxonomy (NCBI): domain Eukaryota; kingdom Metazoa; phylum Arthropoda; class Insecta; order Coleoptera; family Chrysomelidae; genus Galerucella; species Galerucella pusilla. The sequence continues at coordinate 12,856 of CAJUYI010002676.1, read as the reverse complement.
TCACATTATCAATTTGATTCATATCATTATGAATAATGGGAGTGAAGCCAAATGTTTTATATTTGTAAACATAAATTAAACTTACCTCTAACGTAATGTGGTTCTCAAGCCTGTTAACTATAATAGCGATAGCACTCAAGACTTCTGGTTCTCTCGCAACAGGAACAGGTGTTCTTTGATAATCGAATAACACTGCATCCAAAAATGGAGGAATGAAATTATCGAGCACCATGCCGTTGTCGTTCGATCGAGATATCCAATCGGATATTAATTTTAATGTTTCTTTTTTAACTGCCCTCATCGATTTTATCAACGGCTGTTTCATCACGGCGTCGCCATTGAGTTGAATAGCTGCCGTTATATTTTCTGACATAACCTATAATTATTATTATAAAATATTTAAAATAAAAACAATACAATTTATAAAAAATTATTTATATTTACCTTGTACACATTCAACATATCTAAATATATACGACCCAATTGCATCACATAAGCATGGTTTAACGCCTTGCAAGCCCTAACGTTAGTCTTCAATATACTCGCCAACTGTTTGACGATTTCAATCTCTTTTAAAAAATCGACGTTCTTACTTGCCTGGCTAATTATATCATCCCACACCTAGAAAGATATCAACAAATTCTGAAATTACCTTCATTACCACAAGAAGTCCAATAAGTATTTTAAGCATTATGTGAAAATATTGTTTCTACGACCACCAAGCTTTTACATATCAAAATTCAACTGGAAACTTGATGATCTGTCTTAACAAGTAAAGTGCTGCCATGATAAGAAAAAAAATCGGGTCCTAATGACAGAACGAGTTTTTTCGGGCCATGATGGGCCACATAAGTCCACCACATACAGGCCAAATAGACGAAAAGGAAGCCAAAACATTCAAGAATCTATCCTAATATAGTTTACATTGATTCGGTGGGACAGTACCTATTATCAAAGATTACAGAATAAAAATATAAGATGTTTCACTCGTTCGAATTTATCCCGTAAAGCACCGATGCCGCTGGTGACTATCTGGTGATTATCCACCGAGGCCAGAAGCAAAATTTGGTATGGTGCCTTACATAGACCCACCACGGCCTCTCAGAAATATTTTGATGTCAAAAAATGGGGGCTCATTACACCCACCACAGCACTTTACGTGTTAATTTGACACATGTTTTGGTAGAGGGAGCTGAACGAATAAGTCTGCTCTCTCTTTCAAGACTATTTTACTACTTCCAATAGTAAAATTGTGGGATTCAACCTTGCATTAGAAAAAATTATAAGAGACAGCAGATTGAATAGAGAGGGACACATTTACTATAAAAGCCATCAAGTTATTTGTTATGCGGACGATATGGCCATAATTTCAAGAACAGAGAAGGATTTGGGTGAAATAACAAAGAATTTAATAGAAGCGGCCGCTAAAATGGGACTTTTTACGATAAACGAACGGAAAAGTAAGCTGATGAGACTCGGAAACCAGACAGCAAATGACAAATTTAGAGTAGAAACCCAAAGAGCAATCATCGAATTTGAATATGTGGAAGAGTTTATATATCTAGGAGCCCTGTTAAATAGTGATTGTAGTAAAGAAAAGGAAATTAAAAATAGAATCATGAAAGCTAACAAAAGAGCAGGAGCAATAAATCACCTAGTCCGGTCAAAGCATCTGTCAAGGAAATCATAACTAAGATTGTACAGTACTATATTGAAGCCTACGATATTGTATAGTTGTGAGACATGGGTTTTAAACAAAAAAAACAAAGAGAAAGTGTAATTAGATGGGAAAGGAAAATGTTAAGAAGAATTCTGGAAGGGAAAAAAGTAGAAGGGGTGTATATGAGAAGGACTAACGAAGAATTATATAACATTTATAGTATACCCAAAATAGATACAACTATTACATCAAGAAGACTTCAGTGGTTAGGGCACATAGAAAGGATGGAAGGAGGAAGAATAGTGAAACAAATAGCATGGAGAGTTCCGGAAGGCAAGAAGAAAAGAGGCAAACCAAGGAAAAGATGGAGGGAAGTTGTACTAGAAGACCTGAAAGAAAATAATGTGAACCGATGGAGAGAAAAGGCCAAAGATAAAAAAGTATGGAGAGGAATTACAAAGCTATGGGCCTGAAAGGCCTGTTAAAAACTATATATAATTCTTAATATACAAATAGCTGTTAATTACCTGATTGGGTAACATCATATATTTTTCGATGAGAGCCTCTTGTGTAGCTGTATCAACTTGAGCTGATATCATGTAACCGACGGCTTCATAAAATGTGTGAACTTGCTGCTGTTGTAAATCACAAATTATACTTGAAATTGATGCAAGTATATCTTCAATAAATGGACAGGATTCCCCAATCTGTGTAGTAACAAAGTGTCTCCTACATTTCAAAGCAATTTTAATAAATGTATCACAAGCCATGTCCTGTACACCGTCGTGTGTTTCGTGCATGAATTCAAACAATTTATTTACAACAGTTTTCAAAAACTTCCAGTGAGCTCGTAGAAATCTGGGATACTGTCCGACAACGTACATAATATTTGAGGCGATAATAGCTTTGTTGTCCTTTCCGCGTTTTTGTTCACACAGTCCTAACAGATCTTTAATAACAGTAACTAGAAATCGTTTTTCATCTTCTTCGTGCATTGCACCGGATATACTTCCTATAGCCCAACATAATGTGTTCAAATTCTTCCAGGACCATTCACTACCATTCACTTGATTTTGTAACTTGTTGGTCATAATACGCTCTGTATCTGGGCAGTCTAAATGAGTGAGATAAACTAGGGTTTCTCTCATATTTTTATACAGATTAATGGAATCAGTGTCTTTCATAAATTCTCTGACAACCTCACCATTATCATTTTCCACTACAAGTACTTCTTCTGGCTTAGCCATTCGAGAAATCATAATATATCTAACCTTATTTAGAACTTCTTTATATAAATCTTGAGAAAAATTGTTGTATTCTTCACTCTTTCCTATGCAGAGCCTCACACTGCGATGGGGTAATTCTTGATAAAGCTGTGATGCTAAACTGTTCCAATATTCGAGACAAATCTTGAAGATTTCTACTTCTTCTACTTCAGATACAAGTACAAGATACTTTAAAGCCCTCCCTATCGTATTAAAGGAGCTCTCGGCGATAGTACAGTGTTCTTTTAAAAATGTACAGAGAAACAAAGATAAATTTTGAATGAAATTTTGCTCTTGGTCTTGTCCACATGCATACGCTGTTTTGATATCAGTTTGAATCGGTAGCATCATCTCTATTTGTGCCATAGTCTCCGTAAACAATAAGACAAACATATTATCATAATTTGAAACATTAACACCAGCTATTTCCGTGAGGCATTTTAAAGTAACATTACGAAACATTGGAACAGGTAGAAATTTGAAAATCAATGTATTAATGAGACTGGTCTCAAATATATATCCAAGAGGAATCCAGTTTAAGAATCTGAGCAGGGTTTCCAATGTTGCATTAATTAATGGTGGATTCTGGGAGTTTTCAAGAACAAACTGACATAAATGAAATATTGCAGAAAATTCTGAACACATAGTATCTTTTAAATGCTTAGCTTTAGTTTGTGTAATTTGACCAGACGAAAAGTCAAACAATTCTTCACTCAACAATTTCAATATAATCATATTGTTTTGACACAAACTTTCATTAGTTTTACTTGCACCCACAATATCTGTTATGAATGATTCCCAATTTTTTGGCCATTCTCTCTTTAATACTTGTACCAGAATCATGTTTAATTTATTAAGATAGGTTTTGTTGGCTTCTAATACCTCAGAATCTGAACTCGTTTTGATAATCAATGAGACAATGTACTTTTTGATACCTTCACATTGATTTCGAGGCAACACTTTCCAGCGAGTTTTTATCACTTGCTCCAAAATTTGTAGAGCATAATATTTTGTTTCCTGGTTTGTAGAATATTCCAGAATTGTATCTACTCTTGTCCAAGCATCAGGATGTTCCTTCAAAGTTGTTAAAATTTCTTGGGCCATTCTCTGAGTTTCTCCATTTCCTGCATACATACTCACTACCACACTATCCAGTAGATTTATATCTAGCTTCTGGTTGAAATCTAGCAGCGCTGCTGCAGTTTGATGTCTCAATGCTGTCATTTTCACTTATTAATAACTCTCACCCCTTATGTTCACAAAATATCAATCATTCCATCAATTGCACCGCTGAAACAAATTAAAAAATTATTTATAGTCATCAACAATTTTAAATAATATGAATAGTGAGCTGAATTTTCAGATTAGTTCAAGTGGAGGGTAGGTGGATTAAATCTACATCAAAATATAAGGCGTGTATATAATTACAGTGAGCAGAGATTCATATTTGGATCCATAATAAAAGACATTTGAAAATATATATTTATCTTGTGCTAAGAATTATAGCAAAAAGGATGGGAATTAAACAATACCAAAACAATAAAGAAATCAGAGTTAAAGGTATAATTATGGATTATAATATTCAGATATAAATGTCTGTGGCAGTATAATTGAACAGATCAAAGAGCGAGTCAAATTACAATAACTGAAGCTAAACATGAAACAAAAATTACTGCTGCAAAAATATTAATAAAACTTTGAAAATGAAAAATAAAATTAGAAACAAATCACACACACAAGAGAGAATTACCAAGGAAATAACCACAAAAAGGAACACTTGCTACATTGAGAGTAGAATTACCTCCAAAAATACATATCGGTGTATGAAAGAATATCCAAAATTCAACATTATACAGTGGATTCTAAGTCAATCTCCTATGTGATATTAATAATGAAAATTATTATTGTTTGCGAATTTTGTGCTTACTCAAAATTCTCAATAAAATTGCTGCAGAATATGCCCAAAGCACTTAATATTTTACATAAATCTGTAATTTAAATCTTAGATATTATTAGCTAACTTCACACTTTGACAAAATGTAACTTTCCATAAGTTAAAGATACAACTGTTTATGTATTATTTCAAATGAATAAAGTCGAAAAAATATGTCTAGACAATGAATATTCAAGAACGTAGAAAATGCCCATGTTGTTCAACACTCAAATTTCTACAATCACAATGCATCCAAAACAAAACAAAAAATGGTAAATTCATATTTACTAGATGTAAAAATACGAGCTCTGTAAACACAATAACGTTCCTGTTGATTAGGATAAACGCTAGGTACCAATTTTACTCAACTTTCATGTTAAAAAAATATTTGGATATGCTTAACCCTAAAATCTCAAAAGTTATTTTTGAGAATGTAAAGCAGTGAAATAGGTAAAAATAACTACAGATTATTAGAATAAATGTGAAATATTAAGTTTTTCTTACTGTATATCCCAAATATAGCGGATAAAACACCAAATTCAACAGCTCTCTCACAAAATTCTCACTACAAAAAGCGCAAAACCAAATACGACATTACAAAATGATGGTCGGCAAAGTAGAGTTCTTGCTCTTACTTATGATCTGCATCAGATATTTTGTGTTGGCAACTGACATGCGAAATCACAGAAATACATGTGTACCATAGAGATAACTGCTCTAAATATGGTTCAAAATGACACAAACTTCATTTACGTTCTTACACATAAACACAACATAAACAAAATAATTATTATTTATTTCTCTCTGTTCTTAGACATATTTTTGGTGTTGGTTTTTCAAAATTATGACTCCTGCACGCGATTTTTCTTTATCCGAATCCGACAGACTATTACTTGATCAAATTATGAAAGATAGAATTGCTGAAGAACCTGATATGTTCGACCTTTCGGTTGAAAATAAACGTCCTGTATCACTAAATAAAAAAAATCCTGTAAAAAAAAGGAAACTAGCAAATGATTCCAGCTCCGCACCAGGTAATTATATCTTCAAAATCGCATCATACATAGGAAGCAGTAATCTTATTCGCTGGCCTTTTTAAATGTATTCCGCAAGTCATTATACATTGAACAGATACTTTTATTTTAGCTGAAAAGAGCATATTTTGAAATGATGAAAACATTGTCCACCGTGTATCTCATTAACGACAAAACTAATGACACCTTTTGCTTTAAAATTGAATAATTATAAATTCTCAATATTTCAGATTACTTTTGTTGTACTCTATTACCACAGCTAGTTAAGATTACATAATTCAAACTGTTTTAAATATGTTGTGTGTTTTGTGAATATTGTCCAAAATAATTATGAACTTCCTTTGTTTACTGTTTTGCAAACGCTCTGTGTTCTTCACACAAAGCTTCAAGTGAGCATAAGAAACCGTGAAAACATAAATTTGCTTATATGGCTTGTATCATAATTTTTCTACCAGTGTCTTAATAGCATCATTAAATGCTCATTTTATAATATAGAACAATATGTGTTTTAAGAATAATGTATTCTCAATCGAAAAAAATTTTAGATCCTCACCAACAATATGAAATTATTGAAATTGTTGAAGATGATGAAGATCAGAACCAAAATAATAATAGTAAGTAATGGTTGTTAGATTGTGAAATTAAAATTACCCATATTTCACTTATAGGTAAAACCATTGAAACACATATAACGAGACATATAATTATTGATAATGATATACAAGAAAATGATACACAAGTTTCTACAATACTGGAAAATTGTGTTGAAAACGAATCAAATGAAAATCAAATTAATGTTAATAAAACAGATGATTCACAAAACAAAATTTTAGCATCTATGCTTAACAATGAAGAAAATAAAGTTGAAAATAACAGTATTAGTAATGCATTGTTTGAAAATATTTCTTCACCTCCTCAAACAAATTGTTCACAAGAATCCATAAACAATAAGAGTATAGAAAATATTATCTCAGAGAAGCAGTGTGAAGATGCAGTCCATATTACTGAAAAACCTGTAGAATTAAGCAAAAAACTGATGCCTGAAGTTAGTAATAGTAATAAAGAGATTTGTGAAGTTGAAAATAAAGATAAGGAAAGCCTAGAACATGAAATAAATGTTGAAGAAATAAGAGATGTTAAAAATGATGGTGAAGAAGTTGAAAAGAATGAAGATCTTATTGAAAAAATTGAAAATATTCATGAAAAGATACCAGAGAATGAAAATAATGTTGAAAACTCCACACCTTTAATAAGATCTGAAAACCTGTTAGTTCCGATCGCTCGAGAGGGGAACCTTTTACAGATCGTAGATAAATGAAATTCTAACCGGTGTTCTGTATCTTTTGATCAGAAAGGAAATTGAAAAATATAACAAAAAACTTTCGACATAAATTGACGTTTAATTTGTCACTTATTCATACAACCTCCAAAAACATGGGGTCAATTTGTTTTTTGCAATAGAATTTTAGTTTTGAGAACAGCAGAGTAGCAATCTGCAATGATGAATCTGCTTCAACTTATCCAAGTTCTTGAAACATCGTTATTTTCCGGTCACACTTTAATTTATGGTACTTTATTTAAATTTGAAGTAGTTGATTGAATAATTAAAGTAGCAAGTCTCTTTTTATTCTCATTTTCTAAGTTGATTTCGCACGATGAGCCACTTTGTACAAGACTTTCTTCTGTAATATCTTCTAATATTTGACGGAAGTCAATATTAGAACATTGGTTACTATTAAAATCGGCCAGTTGGTTCGTGTTAAGAATTATCTGTATAGCTTGCTCGAACGTGTGTAGGATGTTTCTGAAAATATAAAAGATCAGTTCAGTTAATGCAAATGATATTATTATATGAATATAATATAATAACACAAACTTGTACTTACTTATTATTGTCGCCATCAATAAATTTTTCACAAAAAAGTTCAATGTAACGTAAGTTGCTGTAAGTGTATTTCAATTTTGATTTGAGTATTACAATAACGATAATTGGTATGACGTCCTTATTGTCTATAATTGGCAATTCAATTTCTTTGTCTGAAAAAATAACAAAAATCAATAAAACTTCCTTGAAAATTAGTGTAAATTATTTATTTAGCAAACCAATTTTACCTATCTAGTTCATCAGATGTACAGACAGTGCCGGATTAACCACGTAGCAAGAGTAGCAATTGCTACGGGCCTCGCGTGAAAGGGGGCCCCGCATATTCAAACCCTCTAATATCTGCCTGAGCGTAATTTTTTAAGGGAAACGTCAGACACTCTGTACATAGATATAGCAAATAAACGTATTGAGTATTGAATTGTTTTTTTTACCACTTTAGGTATACTTAAGAACCCTTAGCAGAACAGGGGCTCTTTGAAAGAATTTGCTACGGGCCCCGCGCTTGCTCAATCCGGCACTGTGTACAGACGTCATCTGACAGTCGCCCTGAGTCAAACCTCTTGTGTGTTGTGGCCTGTCAGGCCTGTGTTGTAAGCAAGACAGACTTTGTAGAACAATGTAATATACAGTATGCGAAAACTCTTTCGAGTCCATTCAGCTCTCGATGAACTAGATACGCCCACAATTATTCTTCTTCCTCTTTCATCAGTTTTTCTCATATTTTCCTTGTCGTACTTGTGTAAACTGAATGGACTCGAAAGAGTTTTCGCATACTGTATATATTATTTAAATGATAAAAACTTTACAAATAACACATGGCGCAGTCTGTAATTTATTCGCTCTGAGGAGAAACCAGAGTTTGCAATACGCATATATACAGATGGCTCAAAAATGAAAGAATGGAGGATGTGGAGTTTACTCGAGAGCACTAAGCCTAAGGATTTAGTGGGGAATGGGAAACAATACCAGCGTAGTTCAAACAGAACTAACAGGTATCTCAATTGCCAAAAAAGAACTAACCAGAAAAGGAATTTATGGCAAAAACATAACAATGTGCACTATGATAGTAGACAAGCCCTATTAGCCTTGAACAGACAACGTGTTATATCGGGGCTAGTACTAGAGTCCAACCAAGATTTAGCTAACGCCTCGGCAGATAACAATATTATCATGAGGTGGGTTAAAGGGCACGACAGGAGTAAAGGAAATCGCATTGCCGATTCTTTAGCCAGGGAAGCGGCTGGACTAAAAATTTTAGGACCCAGTGACACCTGCGGCCTAACGACTTCGACAATTGCGGAACTAGCCAAACGTTACGCCCATGCTCAATCCCTTAAGAGATGGGATGGAATGAAAGGATGCAGTCTTGCCAGAATCACCCTGGGAAGCTGGCGTCCAAGAAATATTTGGCGATGACCAGGAAAAACCTACGTTTAACAGTAGGATTTCTGACTGGCCACTGTCCACTAAGGACACACCTCCATACTATGGGGCTAGTGCACACACCTCTCAGGATGTGTGAACAGGAAGATGAAACTGTCAGGGATGTCTTATGCGAGTGTCCGGAGTTATCGTCAATAGGAGAGTGTGTTCGGTGAGTCTTGGCCTACACCTGCCGATATAAAGGAGAGTGACCTGGCCGCACCTTCCTGGGAAGGACAGGATGGACGATGACCTAGGAGGACAACTCCTCGGGAGGATGTACAATGGGTCACATGTGGTCTAAGTGCTGTGAGCCTACACTCACCCTCCCTACTCTACAGATACATGGCGCGCAGTCAGTAAGCTGTCTCATAATTGAATTAAATAATAAATAAACAGGAGCTATATGTGATTCCAACTAAACTTAAAAGCAACAGATTCAGGTGTACAACAATGAAAACTAAAAAGAATAGGATAATAGGGATTCAGGACTCAAAACAATATGTCCGATCTGTCATTCTAAAACAGCTTATCATCTCATTCATTTTAGTTACCTGAGTATTTTGAAATTACGTTAACCATAGCAGTTTTGAGTTCAGCAAATATTATATCATATGTAGTGCATAAACAGTTGAGTTTTTCCATGGGACTGTTATAGGAATCCCACATGGATAATTCAACGATCTAAAACGAAACAAAAATTAAGGAATACCGAGTGAGATTTTCAATATTTACCGCAGCAGTATATGGGATAGAGCAATAAATAGTATCTATCATTTCCATGGGTACTTTGTTGGTTTTATAGAGTACCAAACATCTGTCATATATTTTTTTATCTTCTTCGTTATATTTTGCACGGACTATGGGCATGAAGGTGTCCAAAATTATCTGATGTACTACACTAAAAGATTAATAATAGTTTTTAAGTAATGAAAACTGATATTTGTAGGTAATTATTTAATATTACATTACCAGTGTAGAGATTTGCAAATTCTTATATCATCACGTTTTCCAAAAAATCTCTGTTGTAATGTGTCTATAAGAACATTCACATCTTCAGCAATTTTTGGTAAATCGTATTGAGATTTGAATTTCCATTCGTATACAAAGTCTTCAATATCACTGATAATTTTTGTATTATCAGTTTGTGATTCTAGATATTGCTTGGGACTGAAAAAAATTACAGACAGAAGAAAATTATAATTAAAATGGATCCATGGAATTATAAATATTAACACTAACTTTAATATCAATAATGATTTTCTCAACCTTAAGATAGGCTGGTTGGTGTAGAGTTTGTTCAACCATCTTTTGCCGCTACGTCATAATCGGTGACGTATTCTGCTGTTTTACGTATGTCTTATATTAGTTGAATGTTATTTTACACTTAACCTCAAAATTATAATCAATGACATAATATAATAATAATAATAATAATAATCTTTATTCATAACACTATTTTAGAAAGAACAAACAAACATTTGTCGTGCATGCTCGCTAAAACCAGATGTGGTCGTGCACGAGCTTATGACTAAAAGTATTAATTTTATATCTTTCAACAAATATAATACATATTAAAAGGAAAAATATCAAAAGACAATAGAACCTCTTAAATATCATATGACATATAACATATATGTTAGGATTGTTTTCAAAATATGTCAACTGAACTGTCAAAAGTAACAGATGAAATTTATGTCGACCTTAGATAAGAAATACGCTAATGACATCATAATTCCGTCTTATCCATTTCATGAATGAGAGAGCAAGCTGGACAACATATGACGTAACGGCAAAGGAGGGTTGAACAAACTATACCTATCACCAAGATCCTTTCTGGATTGTTAAGAATAGGAAAGGTACAACAAACTCACATTAATTATTAAAAAACATTACCAAGGAATTGAATATTCACTAAAGGATTTCGAATAAAGATGAAACTTACTATGACAATATATTTTCCTGATTACTTTCCATTGTTACTAAAATTGATCATTTCTATGATAAATAAAATTAATTTTTATTATCACATGATCTTAACTGGTGACGTAAAACAATGAAAATACGGACAATCGAGCTATTTTTTTACATATTTATCTTTTTTTTTATTACTAAAGATATGACGTAACCAAATGCAAATGTGAAACATATCGGATATAAAGGATGTCCCTTTGCCAAAATTTAGTGGGATATTTTACTTACTTTAATAACTCCATTTAGAAAAACTTATTGAACATTTTACTCTCAAACTATGTCAGTGCACGTATAGTAGAAATTCCGTAGAGGCAACAGAGTTTGTTGCCATGGTAACCGTTTGCATGGAAACCTAGTAAATATCAGTGAAAACATAGGTTAATAAAAATATTGTGTATATAATAAACTAAAGTTGAATCAAAAATGGTTTTAGAAAAAGCCACTACGTATATAACAAGTGTGATTTTTCCCGGTATTTCACATATTAACGATCCAAATGGTAAGTTTTTTTCTACAGTAATAATATAGTCAAAAGCGCTTTTATCGTGCGGGTTCAAAGGTCACTAACCATATGTATCAAATCAGAAGACACAGAGGTTACCAAAATGTGAGATTACAAATATACCCGGAGAAAATAATGATGGTTTAAATTGATGTTTCCTGCACACTGGTTGACGAATTTCCAGTTTTTCATTAATTCTCGAAATAATCTATCAGATTAAGTACCATTTTTTTTGCTTGAGGATGCAAAATACCGGAAAATTGCTTCACTCACCAAAAAGAATCCAAAATTACGATAGCATTCAACCTGTGCAAAATAATATGTGGGAAAAGCTGGTTACAATCCCAAATTATCATATGTCTATATAACAGGGTCATTAGACCTATGATTGCATATGGTTGCCAAGGACTCGACAAGCTGGGACGATCCAAATGCTAAGAAGCATCCATAGATAAGATTACCTGGCAGCCACCGAAACTATGAGGACAGCCCCAACAGCCATATCAGAAGTCTTGCATCGTATCCATACACAAGTCAGGTCAGTTACCAATAGATTGATCAAAAGCCACATGAGCAGACTACATGGTAAAATGTATAGCAAGTTATACCAAGAAAGAGCTGAATGGGAAATGATGTAGGAGCAGTAATATACATGGCCAAGCCCAGAGGTTTTTAGTACATGAGTACCGTAGGTATGAATCTTGATCCAAGCTGCTTCTTGCAAAACTGCTTCTCTGAACCGTCCCTCACAACTCATACTTCTATTCTGCTGTGACTGGAAAAGACATGAATGGCATTTATTCATCAATTTCTCCATGGTTCTTAGCACGTTTATCGCCAGACCTACCAGATTGACGCCAAGCTCAGATCTTTGATTAAGTCAAAGTGACATAACTGACATTTAAATAAAAACTTCGCTGGTGAAAGACTTTTTAGAATCGCTGAAAACTAAAAACTTACATATTATTATCCTTTTTTCTCTCCTGTCAAAATTGCATAAGTCTGTCTTATTCATCTTACGGATTTTATTTCGAAGTTATGATTAAACGCAATAAAAGAAAACAAAAACGGTGAGTATGTCTTTGTGGAATCGTATGACCCGCACGATAAGACTGCATTTGACTATACCACAAGGGGGATGGGTAATTTGGTCCCCGCTACCTGTGTTAATCCTTTGGTAG
>CAJUYI010002675.1:0-29143 GCA_910591695.1 Galerucella pusilla | reverse complement strand
TACTCTGAGCAAGGAAAAAGCGAAACCACTGGGTCTCAAACCCGGGGCCTCATAGTTACGAAACATATCGTTTGTTGTTATGAGAAGATCGATATCGGAAATGACTTCCCAGTCTTTTAAAATGAGTTGCCAATGAGTCTTAGTAATTCTTCTTGTGTTGAAAATGTTTCTGATGCAATTTTTGTGTATTACTCAATCTATGTTGTTTTTGAAAATGTTTCTAATTATTCCATTTATCATTTTCACCATTTTCACCATTTTCATTTTAATTGATGCAAAGATTACACTACTGATTTATCTATTGTTTGATAAACTAAACTTTTTATAGATCCATTAGATATTTCATTATCTTTTTTTGGTATCTGATTAATTGGTCTATTGATAGATTTTCTATTAATTTCAAATAATTCTATAACATTTCCAAAAAAAACTACTACTATTACAAATAAATCATTTACGTCGCCGACTTTAAAATGTGCCTAGACTATAGACTATATTCGTGCGAGTATGTTGAACCAGATCGGAGAAGTCCGGCTACGTGATTCACGGCACGACGAAAATGGTGGCGGCGCGCAGGCATATGGTGATTTTTAGTTCTTGTTGGGTAAACCAGAGACCTCCACTTGTCTACAACGAAATTCGTTTCTCTCTTTTACAATTATACTTTCATAGACAATTTTGTAATTTGCGATGTTGCCGTGGTTTTTTAATAAGTCTCGCTCATCTGATTTATCGAAGATGAATAATAGTATAATTAAGTATTAAGAACGGTAAGGGTTGTTTACCGGCCGACAGCAATTTTGCTGGAGACCGGTATTACCCTTCACGTTCGAAATGCTTATACCATTTTTTGCGCGATCGTATATAAGCTTCGAATAAAATAATTTAAATTTCTTCGGAATGAACGAAATGTCAAAAGAGACATTTATACTTCTCGATCAGTTTAAAATATAATTTGCATTTTGGTGGCATTGTGTTTATGCTATTCATTACTTTTTATATTGTTCTGTTAGATTCTGTTCATTAAAAAAATATAAATCTTCTAATTTTGTTTGTTCCTTTTGTGTAATGAATGAAGTAATATATTATTTAGGACCATTTAAATGTATGTAGGCTAAGACGTCTGTAAGTAATTTACTTACCGATGTCTGAACGGTAAGTTAATCACTTACCGACGTCTGAACGGTAAGTAAATCACTTACCGACGTGTTAGACTTAGAAACCAGTAAACACAACCTACCGTCCTGACAACCGATGCTGTAAATAAACAAAAAAAATCGATCGCGCAAAAATATAATTTGCCTTTTGGTGAAATTGTTTTTATGCTATTTATTACTTTTTATATTACTCTGTTGGGTTCTGTTCATTAAAAAAATATAAATAAACTTTGTTCCTTTTGTGTAATGAATGAAGTACTATATTATTTAGGTTCACTTGAATGTATTTAGGGCTAAGACGTCGGTAAGTAATTAACTTACCGACGTCTGAACGGTAAGTAAATCACTTACCGACGTGTTAGACTTAGAAACCAGTAAACACAACCTATAAACAAAAAAGATCGATCACGCAAAAACATTTTTATTGTAGGCAATCGTTTTAAATTTTGACATTTTCTAGATTCTCATACTATTTCACAGGCTTGGCGTCGTCTAGTTTTAACTGGTATTGGGTAAAAATATTTCTCTTCAATAGATTATTGTTGAATTATTCCTATACAGGGCGCTGAACAGAAAATTGGTTATAACTTTGACAATACCCTCTATAACAGATTACACCTTCAGAGCGTTGTTATGGGGAGTGGGAGTGGGAGTGGAGTGGAATATAGTTTTACAGCAAAAAATAGTGTTCCATTCAAAAAATCATAATTTTGATCTAGCACTCAGTTATGAAACAAAGTTTGAAATACAATTTTTATAATCAACATTTTTTGGTATCTTTCAGGATAACAGACCTACTTACTGAGCTTTATCACACTAATGAATCGCCCTGTGTAATAGATTCTAGCGAACTTGTAATTTTCAGCAAAATTAAAAACAGATAATCGTGGTTGCATTAATGTTTATGCAACGTTCAGATAGCAATAATTTGTATTTAATTATATCGCTAATTATTAACAAAATTCTATTTTGTCATTAAAAAATTACCTAGGTATAAAATCCAGTTGGAACAATACTTATTCATTGTATTAGTCTTTAGTTATTTCAATATCATAAATTCATACAAGAAACAATTAAAAATAAATAAATTTCAAATAATATAAGATTTTATATGGTTGACTTACAACATTGACACAAATTATAACATTCTATAATCGCTTAATACGTCATTTATCGACTGAACAATAATAACCCAGCAATTTGATCTCTATCAACAAGTAGAATAGCCTCAATTTCGTGATCAGATATTACTTATTGTGTGTCATGTAGTGAAAGGTGGAACTTGACGGTAACTTTTGCGATCGAACCATAATTGCCAAATTTATTAAAATATTTATCTTAGCTATTTCATAATTTATATGAAAAAACAATGTGAAGAGAGATATTTTTAATTCCCTAATTAGATTTCCGAGATAGATCATCTCAAACTTTTCTTTCAAATGGTCTCCAATATGCTATTACTAATTAATTTCCAATAAATTATATTTATAAAAATTACTGGTCGCTCAGTAAATAGTTGAAATAAGATACTGCTCTACAAATCTAAACGCAACACAAGTCACGGTGCCCCTGGTGAGAATAAGTAATGTCGTAAATCATTTTTCCGACACAGCATAAATAACCAACGAACTTAGAGCTGGTGCTAATGCAATATAATGTAATTGGAACATTTTTAAATATATTATAATAAATTCATTTCACAATATTTTAAAAGATTAACAAGTCACTTTGAAAAATAAAAACTTTGTACATTGTACATTGTGTGATGTATGTTAGTATCGCCATGAAGTGGTGGAAGTCCGGGTCCTTTGGGAGCTGCTCAAATAGTCGTATGAAAACTACATGATTCACTGGGATGATGTTTATTATATAACTTAGCTAATTACACTATTTCTGATATAATATAATATAAATAAAATATAATATAGATGATTGACAATTAACTACATTGAATGTGAATCTATTAATGTGAAACTATTGATGTGAATGCCCACTTGTATTTCATCAGCATATATACATTAGAACTATACAAGAACGCCTCTCCGGCGGTCTCGTCGCTTTTATCGAGATCGACCGAACTCCGCTAGGACGGTGCTGGCAGTGAATGTGTTAATAGATTTGGTTTTATGTCTATCTAATAAATACTTTTGCGAAAAATTAAGGTAAACCTGTCATGTTAAACAGCCAAGTAATTGCAAGTAGTTTATTACCGATTGCACTTATCCAGAATTTCATGCTAAATCTTTGACTGTGCTTCATCTCTTTCATAGTGCTCGGATTCTCACCAATAATAATAATAATAATTAATTGTTCAATTTGAGCTTTCTTCCACACCACCCATGAAGTAAAACTAGATGCGCATTTTTTATGTTTAACTCGTAAGAAAACTGGGCGTTGGCCCAGCACTTCAATAGAACTCCTCTGATGCGATAATTACAGTGAAGCAGTATCGAGCGCGACCAAAACTTGGATGGGTGACCGCTGAGAAAACTACTAATGTACATATGCTGTCTTTTGATGAGACGTAAAACCGAGTTCCCGAGTCCATGGATGTTGGGCTCAATAAAGCTTACTATCACTGGATGGAAGACTAGTGGGTTCGCCAAAATTTCCGGTTAGGGGAAGTGTCAACAAGGTAAACTAAAAAGGGTGTGAAGGTGAGCGTGGTAGTGATTTAACCAATTTTCGACGATATACTGAGAAGTTACATTAGTGACATTAGTCATCAATTCTTGTGTCAACATAGATAACCTTAAAATACTGAAATGTGTCAAATTGAAAAGCCACGTTGAAAGAATAGTGATTTTCAATATTAGAAAGGTTATTTATGAGTATTAGTATGAATTTAAGTTGATATTGAGTTGTACAATAGTGTTTGGAGACTGCTTTTATCCAATATATACCACCTTAAAAAGATGTATATGAGAGTTTTTTTGTTTCCCCTAATTGAATAATTTAATGTACGCCCCTGGTTTGTTTACGCTTCAACGGAAGTCGGCCATATTGAGAAGCCACTTTGGTCGATGATTCTTACACTGTTATGTTCTTTTACCTCCATGGGTAGTGTGCTCTTGGCGTCGGTGATTAGCGTCAGGCGCAGCAGAAAGAGACCAACGTTAAATAGAGGAAGAAAAAGGAAAAAAATCGTAAAAAAACTTTATAAAGGAGGATGGTCTCCACAGATTAGATGTTCATGGGTGCATCTAGAGCAACCTATTATTTTTTACTAAGTAGGAATTATTTGTATTCTCCCATTTGTATAAAGTCACTAAACACACTTTACCTTTGGGGTGCTGATAAAAATCTGCCGAATGAATCGTGAATTCTTCTGGAAATTTATAACCCATAATTTGTTTTTTCTATTTGGTGTTTTTATATTCAATTTCCCTTTACTATACACTCCAGTGGACATTGCATTATACTGAATCGCAATTACAATTGGGACATTCTAAATAAGCAGCCATCTATTGAGTGTCCACTTTGTAGCGTTCAAGGTTACATAATTAATTATCGAATAATTCAAGTGCTGTTCAAATTTCCAAATGAGTCAAATCGTTTATGCAAAATAATGTTATAATGTGAGTTGAGTACACCATAATATTAAGTTTATATCATGTGCATTGTTAATCAATATTATGGTTGAAGCGGGAATAAATATTCTGATATTATCCATGAAGTTTAAGCTCTGTGTGGATACTTCATGCACACAAAGTGGCTGTAAAATATGCGTTTCATAACCTTTGGTTGACGAGCTATAACTTCCGTTATTATGTTCAACGTGTAATAGTATTTTTTTGTTTTGTTTCTTTCACACAAACAAATGCTATCACAAAGTAAAAAATACCTTTCAATGTCTGTCGTGGCATATAGCCAGCTGGTATTTCAATTGCCACAAAGGAACTAAACAGAAAAGGAATTTCTGGCAATAACATAACAATCTGCACTGATAGTAGACAAGCCCTATTAGCCTTGAACAGACAACGTGTTTTATCGGGGCTAGTACTAGAGTGCCACCAAGATTTAGCTAACGGCTCGGAAGATAACAATATTATCCTGAGGGCACGACAGGAGTAAAGGAAATCGCATTGCCGATTCTTTAGCCAGCGAAGCGGCTGGACTAGAAATTTTGGAACCCAGTGACACCTACGGCCTAACGACTTCGACAATTGCGGAACTAGCCAAACGTTACACCCGTGCTCAATCCCTTAAGTCTTAAGGGATTGAGCACGGGGATGGAATCAAAGGATGCAGTTTTGCCAGGATCACCCTGGGCGACCCTGGGAAGCTGGCGCCGAAGAAATATTTGGCGATGACCAGGAAAAACCTACGTTTAACAGTAGGATTTCTGACTGGTGACTGTCAACTAATGAAAAATCTCCATACTATTGGACCAGTGGATACACCTCTATGCAGGATGTGTTAACAGGAAGATGAAACTGTCTTATGCGTGTGTTCGGAGTTATCGTCAAAAAGAGAGTGAGTGTTCGGTGAGTCTTGGCCTACACCTGCCGATATAAAGGAGATGTCTCCTACTGACTTGTCCACCTTCCTGGGAAGGACAGGATGGACGATGACCTAGGAGGACAACTCCTCGGGAGGATGTACAATGGGTCACATGTGGCCTAAGTGCCAGAGAAGTAGTGAACGGTCTGCTCTTTGAAAATTAGCATTAGCATTAAGTTATTGGTCAATAATTTTTGCTGATATCCTTTTTTGTGTATGAGTGTTATTAATCCAGCGTTCCATTCGCTTTGCATTTTATTTCCCGCCCAAATTTCTTGTCTTTTCTGTCGAAGTATACATCATATTATCTATTTTTTATTACATCGAAAACCACTTCTCATATGATGAGGTTTTGTGACCTTGAATCAATAAGTTAGAGCGCAAGACTTTTATGGAAAATAATAAAATTGGAAATGGAAATGGATCTAAAACAATACTTTTTCGGCAATGTCCACTTTTCCGCACTAGTGGGGAGTATACTGACATTTGAATATTTAATAGTATATTAAAGTATAAGTGGATATTAAGGTCTTTAAAACACGCGCGATTTTTCGAGCACGACGGCAAAGCCGGAGTGCTCGAAAAAAGAGCAAGTGTTTTAAAGACCAGTTATCCACGAATACTTTACGCTGTTTTTTTAATGGTGCACTTTGAAATTATAAATACTGGTCTATAACTACTACAACAACAAGAAATGGAAATCATAGATGGAAATAAGAACTAAATGTCAAATGGTTGAATTCGTGATGTATATGATGTATACCTTGCGTTGTCATGGAAATGAGAAAAACAAACTAATTTGTATTTTGATGGAAGTTCAACCTAATTGATTTCTGTAAATGTCAATAGTATTAATTTAAATACCATGCCAATATTTCAAACAATACCAACGGCACTTTCCATTTTAATTTATAAATTTGACATTGTTAAATATTGTTCGAATAAAAGTTTTGACGTTACAAACTTCTCCTAACAGATCATTAATAAAAAAATTGTCATTTAGACATGATCTAGACTCTAGACCATAGATTTAGACTTCGTTTCTCAAGTTGTTGATGTTGCCACGGTAACTTTAAAACGCGCGTTTTTTAAAGTTCGATTTAAACACGCTGAGGCGTGCTTTAAATAGGTAAAATGGTTCACCAATAAAAAAAATATATATTTGTATGGTTGTAGTTCATCAAATGACTGAAAAATTAAGGAATTTATTAGAATTCTGCTATAATTTTTTATAAAAAAACGTATTTTTGAATAATTTTTTAATGGCCCTGGTGTAAGCCTCATCAAATTAATGTCAAATAATAATAATTAATTTGTTGATATGTATTTAATAATAAATGTTTAATAATAAATGTTTCTTTCTGTTAAATTTAGGGTTTTTTCTCGCATGCTAGTAGTAAAAATAGTATACCTAACACGTGCGGAAAAGTATAACTTTCCGCACTAGTTAGCAAACACACAAGTGAGAAAAATACTTTCCCACATGTTGCACACTATACTTTTTCTACAACTGCACAAATTTAAAAAATACAGGTAAAGTATTTTAATATCTTCGGTATGTTCCTTGTGGTATATTATTCATTCTTTTTTTAATTTCTTGGGAAATAAAGAATTCAAAAATATTGTGGTTTAATTTCCCAAGAAATTAAAAAAAGAAAGTATTTTAATATTTATGTTTATGGTCAATAAAAAAAATAAAACTAAAGTATCCTCTCTCTAAACTGTAACATAATTATACATTTTTTGTATGCCTATCCATAATTTTTCTTGAAATTTCCGGCTGCAAATCTAAAGTTACTTTTGCATCTTTTCCTAATATCTCTGGCGGACTATTATTAAAATCGTCACTATTGTCAGTATCCATATCACTTATATTATATTATAAATAACTACTTATATATCTTGTTAAACTAATATTTTCAATAGAAATTTGGATTTCTATCAAAGCACGATTGAAACTACCTTTTCGAATTTAAAAACTTCTAATATAATCTGACAGTTTTTTGACAACTGAGTAGGTATTTAAAGTTTTTGTCGATTTTATTTGATTCTCCATATAAATGTATGTGGCGTGGGCTAAGTGCCGTGAGAAATAATATTTCTCACAGTATGAGCAATATTTGGTTTTAAAATTGAGTAAGCTATGGGAAATACGTCACATTTCATACAAGTTTTAGAAAAACTACTATTTTGTAATCCTCCACATATTTCTATCATTTCGAAGCATCGTTGTTAACTAGACAATAAATATGAGAAATTATACCAATTTAATCACGGTAAACGATTTATAATCAATTTGATGGTATTTATAACCAATAATGTTTATAGTTAAAAAAATTGGAAATAATTGACTGCAAAGCGGTATTTGTCGATCTAAAGTTAACTGCATATCCAACACCAAGTACCAATTTAACCATCACAAACAACAAATATTTATGTAGTCATTAAACTGAAGAATAATGTATATGGAACATGCAACTTGTCTGCGAAGTGTGTGAAATTTAGGATATACAGCGTTGGTGAAAAGTCTCGCGCTATTGGAAAAAAGGGAAAGTTATTAAATTCTAGGACTTAAAATTTTTGAAATGACAATAAAGGTCGAGTGACGTATCACAAACTAGCTTATTTTCTCTCTTTCCAAAATTAATAGCAATCTATCACTTTACACGGAAATTATGATAGAAGAGGTACGAGTGAATCATTTCTATTCTCATGCATTTTCTGTTACTTCGGGAGTACCTCAGGGATCTCACCTGGGTCCATTACTTTTTAATCTCTTTATCAATGATATTACCAACTGTTTTCATGAAACGTAACCTATAAAAGTGGCCCAAACACGTTGAATATAATCCCGAATATTGAAAAAGTTCGAGCGACTCGAGCAAGTGTGTCTAGTTTTTTTTTCATTTAAAATGCTTGAGGACGACCTGTATGTTTGGGAGCTAGTAGATGTGGGATTTTTGAGGCAAATATTATGTAATAGGTTAAATCATTATAATTAAATGGATTTTGTTCGATACTACTATTATAATCTGTTATAATCACATCAATGGAACTTAAAAACACTCATAAATCCTTAACGGTCAAGCACATCTTATTTCTATAATTCTGTATTGTACGAACCCCACTCCAAATAACAACTTTTGGAAAATATCTTAATCTTAGGAAATCGTTGACAATGTAGCAACGCCGCCATAAGTAGAAACCTCAGTCCACTCAATATGGCTTCCGCCACGGCATCCGATCGTAAGTGGGATTTGCATTTATACCGAATGCCGAATCGGAATAGCTCACGATACGATACAATGAAATAACCACAACATCACTGTAACGTATTGGTTTAGTATGGTATGGTAGGTATTATAATGGTATGGGACATTGCGAATGAACGATATTGTGATTGGTTTATCGATTGTGATTGGCATAAAATGATGGTTGGTTGTGTTCTTTTAAATAAATAAAGTGCATATTATATAATTAATATTGACCTGATTTATTTTTTGGAATAAAATTCTATTAGTGAAGTATTATTACATTTTCCTGTAATATTGTTGTATTTAATGAAGCGTGTTACCAATAGTTATCGCAGAATAATCATTATTTTAACGCTTTATAAGTTTTGAAAAATATTTTTCAAAAATAGTGACTGCTCAATTAAGAATCAGCAACTACTTCCCGGGTTATAGGCACCGACGGCTATTGAACTACACTTCAAAGTCGAACGGGGTTGGTATTTGCGCCTCATCAGTACAAGGTATATGTTCTCCGTCCGAGAGCTCTAAGAGCTCAATTCAGGACTAGAGAAGGCACCAAAATCACAACCAATATAGGTCTTCTGATAACAGATGTAAATGTCGTGACAATAGCGTCATCTGCACCTCCAACTGCAAACCAAAATTCGAAAGATCTGACAAGCTACGTGGGCTGTTAGTCAAACAATTCAATAGCTTTCTTGGTGTGCGTCATCGTTTGTGACGTATATCCGGATTTTGGATATGTCGTTTATTTTATTTGCTATTTGGGGCCATCCATGATTTTAGGACTTTTTAACCCCCTCCCCCCGTCCTTGTCACATTTTTAGAACCCCTTCCACCCCTGATGTGACATCACACATTTTTCAATTTTAAGCATGAATTTAAAAATAATCAAAAGAAAAGAATTATTTTGATTTATTTCTTATTTTTATTAAATAATCTTTCATAAAATCAACATAATCTCATAGTGAGAGTGCTAAAAAGTATTAAAAATATAGATCGAGTTCGAAAATTCTAAGATTTTTTTATTCACACATAAATTTCGCGTTTTAGTACTTCAAATTTTAACATGTAACGTCACAAAGCTTTTGACACCCCTGTCCCTTGTCACACAATGTCACATTCTGGTGATACCCTTCCCCCCCTTTAACGTGTGACGTAATTTATGGATGACCCCTTTTGACATATGGTTCAAATAATACCCTTCTTGGTGTGCGTCATCGTTTGTGACGTATATCCGGGTTTTCGGCATGTCGTTTATTTTATTTGCTATTTTGACATAAAGTTAACCTTAAATTTGATAAATAAAATCATCAGGATCGTATTCAGCCAAATTAAAAAAGGCTATGCAATTAATAATCACCAGCTTCTTTTTCTAACCGAAGATACTTGAAAACTTTCAAAATGCTGATGTTTTTCCTTGTATCTAGGCATATTTTTGTATTATATACGTAAATATAACAAAAAGATTAATATTCACTTTTCATCATTAATGATTGATAATCTAAACATCAACTAATCAAATTTTTTTAAGTGAAAGATTAGGGTTAGCGTTTGTAATATATTTAAACGGTTCATTATTGTGATATTTTGATTATGATTAATCACAGACCTGCCTCTTTTCCATTTCTTCCAACGTAATGTGTTAGAAGGACATTAACAATCGATGCCGCACACCAAGAAGGGTATTATATGAACTCTAACAATCCTTAATATCAAGCAGATACTTAAGGTATATAACCAACATCTTTTTTTTTATAAAATCCAAGTTTTATAAATGACAACAAAATGACCGTAAGACCGTGTTCCTGTTGGTTCCGTCACGCTGAGGTATATTATTGGCAAACGCCGTTATTATCTACAGATTTAGCTACTATAATATTGTATTTTTTGCAACAGGTTAATGGAGGTCAATAGACTTTGACAGCTGTATCCATTTTTATGTTTTATTAATAAATAATACTGCAATAAAAATACAATATTTATTTAATAAAAACAGTACAGATTGCAGCAAGATAAAACATCATACACTTCCAAAACAAAGCCAAAGCGAATGGCAAATTGTTATATATTGTGTTTAAAATGATTAAAAATGTATATACTGGTTGATTATTGTTTAATTTTTCCTACTTTAGTCATTCTAGGGTACATTTTTTGTCATTTCATTCAATTTGACTTGGCTATTTGATTGTTATTAATATAATATCAATCAAAAGTTGAGTTAGTTTGAATTAATTGTTGAAAAATTGACCATAAATTGCAATAATTTTAAATTTACCGCTACATATCCTAAAAAACAGGAATCTCATTTTCCGGCTGTTAGCAAAGACCACAACCCTGTCAAAGCTGCTAGAGCTTACTGCTCAGTCTCTCAAGGTGGTGCCACCCATACTATTAATTCTATTTATAAGTAGGTTATCTGTGCTCCTGTCTAGGAAACTGTACGTCCATGGTCTGGAGTATCTATAAGGATAAAAGATCGAGTTGTATTTTTAAATACTGACAAAATGTTACACAAATTTTACACACGATTATATCTTAAAACGCGTCACCCAGCCAATTAGATTCGCGTGTGATTGTATAATAAATGGTTAAGCGTATAATTCGTGAGTGTTATGCTATTTTGACACAAAATACTTAACCCCTTTTAGTTTCGTTTAAAGCATAAATGAATAATTTTACTATTTACATTAAATTGAATACAACATACTTTTATACAGAGCGTCCATAACGCATAAATTCATTATTTGCTTTGAGTCGTCACCAGTTTTTTTTATGAAACACTCTCATATTTTGTGTCTAACCTTGGTCAATACACAACTGTGTTTCAAGCAGAGACGATTGCCGCTATAGCTTGCAATGATGCAATTAAAATTTCCACTGACAGCCAGGCTCTGCTTAAAGCTATCAGTAATCCAACAACTAGGTCTAAACTGGTAAAAAAACTGTAAAGAATCCCTCAACAAGCTGACAAGAGACAACAAAGTGTCTGAATGGCAGACCAGCTAGCTGAAGAATCACTAAGGATTACATAAGAGGGGAAGTCGGGAACTGGCTTGTTAAAGTGTAATGAATGTATTGTCGATGGATACTACTACTACTAAATGTGCAGGCGAGCCTTGTCCTGGACAACTCAAGCCAAGGTTCCGGCACTGAGGCCACTGGCGGGCCCATTGTGCCATTCCTGCTACCTAGACATTCATGAAGCCGAGCATTTCAATAAAGGCCACAACCTTTTTCAATGGATGTCTGCTTGTGTCTCCAGGGGCCATAACAGGGACTCCGAAGATTCGCCTGCGTAGTAAAGCCCAGTATGGACACTCTAAGAGAACATGGACTGACGTTTCGTCAGTCATGCCGCAACCCCTACATAGGGAACTTTCCTCTACTCCTGAGTTGTGGAGGTGTTTCCTCATACAGCAGTGCCTTGTTAGGAGTCCTGCTATCTTCCTTAGCCTGCTCCTTGGTAGTTCAGTTGCTGCCCTGGCGTGTCCATCAGTCCATCCCTTCAGTAGAAGTTTGGATTGTCTAGAACCCTGCAGAGCATTCCAATGAGCGAGGTGCTGATTCCTCAGCCACTTCTTCGTCTCCTTGCGTATTTTTTGTTTTGTTAGGCCCAGGGTCGGGCCCGGGCCGCAGAAAGGAGCTGCCGCCCCTTCCGCAGCCAGTGCATCCGCCATCTCGTTGCCTTCAAAACCAGAGTGGGTTGGAATCCATTCTAGCCGCACCACGTTCCGCCTTGCAAGATTACCAAGTCGTTCTCGACATTCGTTAGCAAGTCCTGAGTTGCTGGTATACCCACTCAGGGCTTTAATTGCTACCTTACTGTCGGAGTATATGGTTATGCGTCGATCCACATAACCTCTGTCTAGGTTTATCTGCGCACATTCCAAGATAGCATATATCTCGGCCTGATATGCAGATACACCATCACCTAATGGTTCCCCAAGTTGTGTTCTTGGATTCCTGGAGTAAATTCCAGCCCCTGCTCCATCACCGGAGCATAAGCCATCTGTGTACCAGACGGTCCCATTAGGCTGTGTATTCCTCTCTTTTTCCTCTTTTTCCCAGGACTCTCTATCCCGGATCATGGCCCTGTATGGGGTAGCTAAGTAGTACTTACGCAGGCATTCATCAGCCGCTCGAGCTAGAACTGGAATATCTTCCAGGAGCCGGAGCTTCTTGATGTGCCTGCACTCTTCGCACGTATCCCAGCCGTTTCAAGCGCAGGAAAGCCCTCCCCGCCTCAGCCTCGATCACATGGTGGAGAGGCCGAAGACCAAGGATCACTTCCATCGCAACAGTTGGTGTAGTCCTCATGCAGCCAGTTGCCCCCAAACTGACCACCCTTTGAAGGCGTGCCAGTTGCGATCTAGCCGTGACCAAGGTTACCCTCGGCCACCAGACCAGAGCCGCATATGTGAGCATAGGCAGCATAATCACTTTATAGAACCATATGATCGTTTTGGGGGTCAGTCCCCGCCTCGGACCAATGGCTCTCCTACAGGCCCAATACGTGTTTGTCACCTTGCTTAGGCGACTATCAAGATGAGCCTTTCATGTCAGTGATTTATCAAGGATCACACCTAGATACTTCACCTGTTCAACCACCGGCAGTGGTACTTCATCAAGATTTAGACCCTCAGCTCTTATACCTCTCTTTTTGGTGAAAGCAACTATCTCAGCCTTGGCAGGATTTACTGCAAGTCCGTGTTCGTTACACCACCCATGTACCCTATTCAGAGCCCTTTGCATGAGGTTCCTGAGAACGGTAATGTGCCTTCCAACAACAAGGACAACAATATCATCGGCATACCCAATCGTTAGAAAGCCCTCACCGTCTAAAAGGGTTATTAGCTCGTCAATGACTGGGTTCCACAATGTGGGCGAGAGAACACCCCCTTGCGGACATCCTCTAGCGACTAGCGATTACTTTTGCCACATAGTCTTTCCATGTGGCCTCTACTGTACCTTTGCACAACATGGCCCCAAGTCAGTGAGTGATTGGCTCTATTCCATGATTTGCCGCAGCCCTACACATGGATCCTACAGGGGTGCTGTCAAACGCCCCTTGTATATGCCAGTTTCCAGCGCCGTCTATCGATGGATACTTTGGTAGATTATAGGTGTGGAAGGGCCTCTGAATAGGTGGTGTTGCTGGTCACTCGGAGGGTCATCTTACAGGAATAAAACAACTACCTGTAGCACTGAGATACGTTCTATTTATTACTTAAACTTACTACTATACATTATACTACTTATGAATTGTGATATTCATATTCTAACATTCCCATTAACAGTAACCCTAATATTTATAGTAATTCTTAAAACACTATCGTTTGCATATTTATACAAGTCAAGTTTATCGTAAGTAAATATAAATAATACTATTTATGTTTATTTCACGCTCTGAACTTGACTTCGTACGTGCAAACTTCCTACTTATTTTATTATGATTTATTGAAATTAGCTTCAAGGGAATGTATGTCTTTTGTTTAAATATTATTGTTAACTTATTATATTGACCAAAAGACATCACAAAGGAACACCAACTCAAATGGAGGCTGACACAAGGACACCTCCATACTAAGAGTCTACTGAATAAGTTGGACAAGGAACTCCAGCCCAGGCTGCTGAAACTGAAGATGCCTCCAGATAAATTGGTGGCCTATATAGAAGACACAAAGCTTCTGGATTGGAAGTAGATAGATAACATGGGTAATGGTACAAAGATTAAGTTCAAGTGCATGGGGTGTTGAGCACAACGCAAACGTATGAATGAATGAATGTGTAGGGTGCTTATTTAGGGGCTTATATTTTTATTTTCACTCCTGACCCAAAATCTTGTCGGAAATGTCCAAAAAAGAATCCCCTGAAAATTTGAGCTCCTAATATTAACTCTTAAGACTAATATTTCCCATTTAAAATAAACGTAAACTTTGATAATTTTTTTTAAATATCTGTATTTAATGCTATCAGATTGTTGAGATTGTTCTAAAGTGGTATTTACTATAGACCGATAGCTCTACAAAAGTGCTTAGTGTGGCATAGCAAAAATCTGCACCTGAGGTGGTAGGTACCGATCATTCAATCAGATTTTGCTGAAAAACTCTCATTTTTTGTGATTCCGTCTGAGTCCTTGTAAGCTCTCACAGAAGCAGAGTATGTGAGTAGATGTTCATCATATAGTTCACTACCTTTACCCATTTTGTGCAGATGCTTCCTCATGGTGCAGCGTCGAGTAACCAGGTCGGTAACTGTCTTCAAATGGATCTTAACCAGTTTCAATAGCATGGTTGCGGTTGAGACTTCCTTGTCTACCTTGTCCAGTAAACTATTTGTATAAAAGTATCCTTGTGTCATCCTCCATTTCAGTTACTGCTCCTTAACCAACCAGTATGTAAAATATCCTACAAATCACTTTCGTCAGCCATTGCTGTGTTTATTTATGATGGTTTTATTGTTTTTATTAACACTAAAAAGAGTTCAGTGAATTCCAGCAAAATTAATTATATTTAAAAAAGACTATGGAAGATTCCGCTTAATATAACTTAGATATTATAACACTAGCAGACGAATATTTCTGTCTCAAAGTGTTCTTTTAATATTGTTTTAAGATAAAAATAGACTGATGTATCTAAAAATACTCTAATTTTCAGTTATACGTTTAGCACATGTGAAAATATTCACATTGTAAGAGGGAAATTTTATTTTTGGTAAATGAGCAAGTTGCTAATGACTCAATCATTTAGAATTTTTGGCTAATTATAATGCACCTAAGAGAAAAATATTGTACCAACCAAATTTTATTATTTATTAACAATAACTACATATTTAAATTTATTACTTCAACACATTGCTACCGAAATTTGACGATTAGCAGGAGACATATTTAATGATATTTGTTTTCAACAGATCGTTGTCCTGTAGCCCTGTCCACAATTGGGTACTATCCTGTTACCGTGTATTCAAATAATCCTTTTCCAGGCCATTTGATAACTGGTAGAGGTACTACGTTATGGTCTGCACTATTACCAGATTGATTTCCTTTGGATTCATCTTAAAGGGGTTATTGCAAATCCAGTAATTATGATTAAAATTATGGAATTAATGTTACTAATTCAATTGCCAGATTCTCTCTATATAATTGTGTTGACACGTGTTATAAAAATATCTATTACATTACTTCAAGTAGACCCGCACATATTATTGTGATGTGTCCTCAGAATCCCATAATACGCTTAAACACCTCAGAACGCGTATTGTCAATATTTGGACGTTTCCGAAATTCGTCAGAGTGTTATTGCTATATCACTTGTTCTGTTTCTTTAATAAAATGTGTCATTAAAT
This sequence comes from Galerucella pusilla, assembly GCA_910591695.1. Lineage (NCBI taxonomy): Eukaryota > Metazoa > Arthropoda > Insecta > Coleoptera > Chrysomelidae > Galerucella > Galerucella pusilla. Next base: position 12,879 of record CAJUYI010002675.1, on the reverse strand, counting down.
ATTAATAATACACCAAATTCTTTAAAACCCTTTTCAAATGTATCTAATTTGAATAGAAAACAATATTATTGCATGAACATGAACGCCAATGCCTCGTTTCTACATAGGTACAAGTATTATTCAGTTGATATTAACGAGTTGAAAAATGCAATAAACACTCAACTTTTTTTTAAATTCATTATTTTTCATTGTATATACGAAATGGTTCAAGTTTATTGCCCTTATCAGTTACTCAAGACTTTCTACTGTTTAGACATCCGGTCTACAATAACGTTCAGTGGATTCCACCAAAAATATGCCAAGTTGCCAGATCAATCTATTATTTACATTGACCAAAGCGAAAAATCAATTCGTCAACCATTTAATTTTAGATTTAAAGCGCATCACTACTTTGTAACTGAAATTATCAATTTGCATATCTTCAAATAAAAATGTGATACAGTAGTAATCGTGATAGATTATTACTGAATAATAGTTTTATTCCAATATCGACTTACAAAGTTTTAAAAATATTTTCTTCTCAAACGTGACCGTTCACGAGCTATATGCCCCGACAGACATTGAATTACACTTCTAAGTTAACCTATGATCTACAAGATTAAACTCCGGTGACCGGAGTAGGACAGACAGATAAAGGAGGCTGGTGATCGGTTACTGGGGTCACGTCACGTTTGTTGTTCTATAAGCTTGTTGTTATAGGCGAGAATGCTGACAACAAATTTCACCTGATTTTTTCAAGCAGTAGGAACATACATGGCTATCTTTCGTATGGAAAGTTTAATTGAAATGCCAGTGGTGGCACAGAACACAAATATTAAATTGATTGGAAAAGTTGAGGTGGCAGCTTAGATTAATTGTGTTGTCTCAGTTTACTACGGAAAAGGAACCGTGAAACTATCGTTCTTTGTGAGAGACAAAACAAGTTCATGGGATGTGTCATCTTCTAAATCAATAGTCAATAGTTTTGGCATGAACTTCCTGTTTCTTGAAGACGAAGCGCCAATAGTGTCAAATTATGACAGATTCCATGTAGATTTGGATGCATAATAGTAAATTGGGAAAAGTAGAATTCGATAGGTGGCGCTCTGAAATGTCAATGTCATATTAGCAACGAGTAAAACAAATCAGCTGCCGTATAAGCCCTTTGATATTTAAGTGGTTTTATTTTGCTGTTTTAGTTATTTTCAGTGTGTGTTTTGTGAAACTTTTGCTTTTTCTTCAATTGTTCTTTATTATTTTGTGTTGTTTAACTAAATTTTGACTCCTAATATTTTTATTTTTGGAGTAATAGGTATGGTTGATATTTGTGAAAAGTACAAGGACTTCGTGTTTTCATTTTATTTTTGATATAGTAATTTCTACAAAAGTTGCAGGGAAGGTACGTTTGCATTGAGTAATATATTAAATCTGTATTACCGACTTATTTTCTCTTTGATTTGCAATGAAAACAAAAAATAGAATAACATAACCTCTTCCAAAATATCTCTGATTATATAAGAATAGTACCTCAGAAATGATGGCAGTTGAGTTAAATAGAAAAACTTAGTTTTAAACTTGTCACTGACACAAAATTAAACAAATAAATACGTTGACTTGCATATAATACAAAAACAATGCAAAACGAATTATTTTACTCGTTGCGACAGTTACAATTTTCTCCGCCAGAGGTCTCATTGAATTCTACTCCGGTGGTGAAGACTATTATTATTGACCGAGCACCAATAAGATGCGAGGATTATAAATGTCTTCACCATCATGGTGTATAATACAATTTTTTCCACTACTAGCCAAATTAAGACAAAAATTATAAATAATTCACTGACGCATCACTAGAAGCATTTTCCCCGTCGTCTGACTGACAAGTACAATGTCAGTTTTCTATATATTATGAACGTACCTACTCGTTATGTCATCAGTCAGTTTTAGTTGAGCGCGAATTTCAAACTAATGGCAATTTTATTCAAATAATTTCCTATTGATAGGTAATTTCGAGCAGCGAATATGTTAAAGACAATCTTCTGGGTAAACAAAATTATGTTGCACAAATTTTTGTTGAACTATACTATCCATGAATTTTCAAAATATTTGAATTTGTCCATTATTGACCTATTGAATAGAGAAATTCAACTTCTCAGTTGGCTAGAAGAAGCAATAATTTTCAACTTCACAGATAGTAGAATTGTCCGCTATTATAGTTTTGTCCACGACCACCTAATAATAAGTCAATATTTTACCTCCTAACTAAAGGTATATGGTACCCATATATCAACTGTCGTGAATTATGGTTCATAATACACTGTAGTGTATTAGGTTAGTAATATGCCAAATCGCTACTGACTTTTATTTATTAATAAATAAATTAAGTGTCGTGGACAAAGTATAATATTCTACTCGCAATTTATGGCCATAATTCACTTGGGTGGCTTGCGCCCCTCGCCTGCGGCTCGTGACGCAAACGTCACCCATCGTGAATTATGGCTATCATAAATTGCTCGTTTAATAATATACTATTATAGATATCTAAGATTCAAAAAAACGTTTCATTATATGTGACACTAGACAACACTGTACAAGTTGTCTATCGTTTCTGTTGAATGTCATTTATGAAATTCTGCTTTAAGATGATCTCAAGTTGTATATTATTCTTGCCAATTTTATTTGACATTTTGGTGGTATTGGTTTATTGTATACGTACTATATCTGATATGTACTTATCAAAGGTAATACCACGAGTGCTTCAAATTTTATCGATAATTTTTTCTTTTCCACGAAAACTTGTTTACTTGGCAAAAATATGAAAACAAACCGATTGATAAAATCACGAGTCCGTTAGGACGAGGGATTTTATCTAAATTCGGTTTGGTTGAATGTTTTTGCCTTAAATAAACAAGTTTAAGTGATGAAAATAAAAAATTATGTGATAAAATTTGAAGAGCGAGTTGTATTTGGGAAGATTATTTTTTTCAACAATTTAAAATTTTGTAATACCTGAATGTTCAATATTCTCTTGGGTGATGGCACTCAATTGGTTTGTGTTCATTTTTCAATAAACTTCGAAGCACTTTTAGTTGTCAATAATGACAAATTTAAAGTAAAATTTTGACGTTTCGATGTAAACAAGGTTTTATCGATGAGGAAGCATAATTATCAGTATAATACCCAATGATTGGCTAGAATAATGTATTGCTATTGGTTAAAACCACCAAAATGTCAGATTTTGACAAGTGAAAAAAATAATCAATTAAAATAGACAATTAGCTTGGTTGAAACAGCCGGTAATCGAAAAAATATACCTTATCTCTTAACTAACTACAAACCGATGGTATTTTAGATAGTTTTTACAAATTACTAATTAAAGTATAATTATCATCCTATGTTTACCAGTAAACTATGAAAACTGAATAGAATGTGACATGCGATCTCCAGAACAATGTGGCTGACGTTATTCTGGAATGGTCTATTGCAGAGACATTCTCTGAAACCTAAAACATTCAGGTAAGTATCTCGCTTCTATTCAGCTGTCACCTAGGTCTTGTGCCCGGAGATTCTTTTTCCATTCCTACATTTTTCTTGGTCCACTAGTTTGAGTTTTTTTAAGTTTAAGACGACAGTGTAATGCTAGGCTAGGACACATGCCAAAATTCTTAGTACAGTCTTACTCTGGTTTAGACATTTATTTGCTTTCACAAGTTTAGGTTGTATCTTTGATGCCTTATCTGATAACTCCGAACCTGTTTATTTATTAAAAATCAAATTGATATTAAGATTAATGAAAACTTTTTTGTTTCAGGTATGTACCTAAGCAGTACATGGAAAAGTTTGTAAGTACTACTTGAACTAAAAACAATGAATGTAGATGAAACCACCAACTCGATAAACATGTTTCTTAATAGAGGAGTTCAGTCTAAGGTCAGTGTGGCCAACTAAAAGTGGTTTTTCTGACATGAATGACAGTTAATGTCTACCCCTTGAAACATAAGATTTTTGCATGTTTTTTATCATTGCGAACATCTATATTGCTTTATTAAAATAATGAATACACCCCCGAAGCGTGAATCTTGGAATTTAAAATGACTTTTTAGCTGAATACACAGCACATCGGTGGCCAAAAATTCCAGGAACTCTTGGCATGTCACCATTTCATTTCTGTTATCTGTCACTAGTTATGTCAGATGTCAGTTATATTTAAGAAGAATAGAGATACAACCTCGGATACAACTAACTAGAAATGCTACTAAAATCTAATCGAAAACACAATTAAACGAATATCAACAAAAATAAATATAACTGACATTTGACATAACCAGTGACAGAATAACAGAAATTAAATGGTGACAGGGCAAGAGTTCCTGGAATTTTTGGCCACCGATGTGCTGTGTATTCAGCTAAAACGTCATTTTAAATTCCAAGATTTACGCTTCGGGGGTGTATTCATTATTTTAATAAAGCAATATAGATGTTCGCAATGATGAAAAACATGCAAAAATCTTATGTTTTAAGAGGTAGACATTAACTGTCATTCTTGTCAGAAAAACCACTTTTTGTTGGCCACACTGACCTTAGACTGAACTCCTCTATTGGGCTAGTACCTCCATATATCAAACAATAATCCGATATTCCAAAAAATTGACAAAAAATTTGCATTCATATTTAAGAGTTTGAGGGGGCAATGCTTTGAGTAACTGTTATACAGGGTGAGTGATGAGCAACTTTACATACTTCTACCATATCTCCCTTAGGGAGGATATCATCTGGCTACTAAAAAGTGCCAACTCTTATTTATTAATTTATAGGGTGATTCGTGAAATTGACCACCAATTTTTATTGACTATAGTGTTTACACGGCTTATTTGATTTTTTCATCATACAGTACCCTACAATATCAAGCATTCGACTGGTATTAGCTGAACTTAGAAATTCCAGGACCGGCTTTGTAAAAATGAATTTAGGCATTCGTATTAAATATTGCACCCTGTATATAATTTTTTAAAAGCAATAAGTGATATTCAAACTACATAAATAGCCAATGAAAACGACATATGCGACAATGTTGTCGCTCTTTTATTCATTTTTTAGTGAATGATCAAACCTTACCAAAAATAGAATAACTACCTATAATCGTTGAATCACTCAACGCTATAATGAAGTATTACATAATAATGTATTAATTTAAACAAATGTTATAAATTTCGAAAATTTTAACTAACATGATCTAATATATATGTATAAAGCACATCTTTGTATCATCTCTAAGTGCAGAATCAATTGTTTCTTAATTTTGAATTGTTTGACAAACATCGCATTGGGGAATTATTTTCCCAACAGCCATCGAAGCACGTGGTCAGTTAATTCTCAAAACTATAGTGGTACTGGAGTGATGAAAACTCCCATGGTTTCCGACAGGGACACACACATTTCCCCCAGAAGCTTAATGTCTGGGCAGGCATTGTGTGATATTATTTCATGTCTAATTTTCCTGAAAGAAAATCTTAATAGACCCATTTTAGAGACCTATATCACCGAAACAAAGGCTCGTCTTAAACAAAATTATTTGATCCTCTAACATTATTTTGACTTATCTACCAACTCCCGAAATTTTGACATTAGCTAATTTCCTGGACACCCTATATATGCCACTACCGAAATAAGCCACAAGTCCTAAATGATCCGAAACATTTTATTATATAATTACTAAAATTACAATAAATTTAAAACAGCAAAATCAATCTAATAAATTTGTTTAAACGCAATCAACACGATCGCATTCATAAAAAAAGCGAAGTAAGAAATCCTGAAATTTCAGAAATAATCAATCGATAGTTCAACGTCGTTTTCATACTACTTACAACGAAGTGCATCGACTATCGCGAACCCAAACGGTCAAAATCGGAACCCGCCGCCGGCCTGCTTGATCGGTGGCGCCTTCAAAACGCGCTCTCGCGAACAACTCGTACGGTAACGTCCACTTTCCGCTAAAAGGGGAAGAAGCATGTAAAGTGAAATCTTTAGAGCGCTATTGCCGATACCAATTTTTTGCAGCGTGCTCTAGGAAATTAAACGTCAAATAAATTTATCTAATGAAATGAGGCTAATAAGGTGATTCATATAACATAAAAGGAATAAAAGTGTAGCACTAAATAATTAGATAATTATATAAATGATTGAATTGTTATTGCTCTATAAATATAAAGATAAAGTAATATTTCAGTTTGGATTTAATGATTAGTTTAATTACAAAATTTGTATCTATCTAGTTTGTCGAAATTAGAGAAATATGTGATATAGGTACCTAATTATTATTATAAGATAATTTTCTTCCGAACTAAGACAACACGAACTATTAAAAAGCGCGCATATATTTATGAGATTTTGCTATTGTATAATAGAATATTTCAATTTGTTGGTCTAGAGGTTTATTTATAATAAAATATTAACAGGTGTAGGTGTATTATGTGCCCTATTTGTTTACCTTCAAATATAGAAGTAAAACTAGATAAATATATTTTATTTTCACGTGCTATAGAATATATTTTTTCATGAAGTAATTTCTATTAATTATCATTGGATACAGTGTACTTTCGCGAGGGTAAAAAATTAAATAAAAATATAAACATATTAAAGACAAAAACATTTAAGAACCAAAGAATGCCCATTAAGTGAAATACTGTTTTAATCTCCATCACTTCGAAAATTTGATCGTTAAAAACCCTTTCAGACGTAGATTTTAAATCTCAGTTTCAGCAATATATGCTTTCGAATTGAACCTCTGACATTTTAGATTACCGCAATAGAGCTTTAGGGTCTCAGTGAATATCAACCCATATACACACATACATACTGTATTGATTTTGAAGTATATATCGTACCTGCATGGCTTAGATTCACAATTGGTCCCAGTAGGTGGCGATGCAATCGGGTTCACACGGATATCCTTCTAAATGGTTGACTGATTCCGATGTAATTTTGCTTATGGAGGTTTTTTTGGTACGGCAATTCCAAAAAATAGGTCAAATTACCGAAAAAAAATTATGATGAAAAAGTCATGCTTACGACAGGACACCGTCTGTCTTCCTGTCTTCTTTCTTAGCTCCTGCACTAGTCTATTTTTTTCAAGTGCATTTTTATCAACACATTATTTCTTAAGTTCATACTAGTTGGTCTAAATTAATTTCGTATGTAATTATTACATTCCTTTGTACCTAATCATCCAAGAAGCACATAATTTGTATTATTGCTTGTCTCTGCAGTTTATGAGCTAAATTTTTTTTATTTATTAGAGAAAAAATGCATAAAATAAGGAGTCATTATCAACTTTTTCTACACAATTAAAATGTTTATATAACTTAAGATAAGATGTTTATGTTTAAATACGCATTCTAAAATCAACTGATATATTTTCTATTGTAGGTAGCAATCAAACAATACACTGCTATTATTCTTTGGCATTGAAGCAGTTCCTGTCTACTATATAACAATATTGCAAAAATCTAAATATTTTAACCATTTCTACATATCAATATATCAGTTTATTACTTAATTTTACCCCAAAGCTATTATACTTCATGTTTTGAAAGAATATTCTAGAGCATTCAAGAACGAAACTGAAATGTCTACACAATTTAAATACGGTTATGCGATTAGTAGTAGGAATGCTTAATTGGATACAATTGATCTGGCAACACCGGTTTACAATACAATGTGAATGCGAGTGAGTGGCACAGTGTACCTACGTTTTCTTACGCTCTCACTCTATTTTGATGATAATAATATGTCAAACCAGATATGTATTTACCGTGTCGTGTGTTAAGCTGGATAATGGAGATTAAAATTGGTTAAGTGTTAGTGATTGTGTCGGTTTTTGTTTATAAAACGAAAAAAACAACAAGTGGTCATATTGTGTGACTGTGCTTTTTTGGATTACATACGGATCTGCTGGGGTTTTCCCCAAATGAAGAAGCCTCTTCGGTATGTTCTGATTCTGACAGATGATTTAAGTTTCAAATCGGTACAGTATCAGTTTTTTATTGTATATTTTCGCTCTAAATCGTTTAACTAACACCAGCTTAACTAACTAATTGGAACACGTTAGTTGACACATATAATATCGTATTCATTAAATAAAACTAATTGCTTATATTTAGATCTTCTAACCGAATATGGTATTTTTTTCTAAATTCTTATGAGACGTAGGTACCTAGTTGAACATTGTTAGCCCGTAGCTAATGGATAGGAAAGAAATATAGAATTCGGGCCAAGGTTTTAGTTTACCTGTGTAGACTGTTAACTATGTTAACTTCTTATTTTCATTGTCATTTCTGAGACGTCACTTACAGCAGACCTTCATTTGTTGCTCTTTGCAGATATGACTTACCATGTATTATGGAATCTATGGTTCCCGTTATTTTTTATGTGTATAGAATTGCCTGACTGTCTGTTTGCATTTTATCTACATGGAGCTGTTAAAACTAAAGAGTAAACCAAATCAATAAAGTGCCTAAAACCAAAATATTCGTCTGCCAAGATAGTTAAAATCAGCGGTATTTTGTTTATAAGATCCTTTCCAATTTTGTTTAACGTAACCTTAACATTTTATAAAGATTCCTACATTCTTAACAATGGCGTATTTACAGATGAACGAATAGGTTGTGCTTCTAATAAAACTTTCTACGATTTAAATTCGATAAATTTAACCGAACAGTCAAAATTTTTAAATAATCATCAATATTTTGTATTGAATTATACTAATTGTCCAATATCTCCAATAAGTATTTATTTTTTGTTGTACTGCTTAGTTTTTGTTATTAATTAACTGAAAATGACTCACTTAATATTTTTTGAAGTTTATAAAGTGTTGAAATTTTGGGTTTCTATAATATGATTCCATAATTTCTCAAAAATCTTTTTACTTAGAGCTTTTGAGCATGTGCTTAGGAAACATAAACTGAGATCAGATCTGACGAGAGATCTGAATTGTACAACCATGCCAAAGGTTTTGCAATCTTTATATCAAATAATCAAATTTGTTACTTTTAATCGAGCTTTTAATGCTCCCCACATTTCTTTCCAAATGCTTTCTAACCTCCTTTTGGTTAATGTAAAAAGCTTTTAATCTTTTTTGTACAACTGTCATTAAAAGTGACACTTTTAATGATAGCAAACAATGTTAAAAACGATTGTTTACGTAGCAGCGTGTTAAAAATACTTTTAACACTAGTGTTAAAAATATTTTTAGCACGCTGCTATGTAAACGTCTGCCATTCACAACAATCTTTTGATTATTTGAATACTAAAAGTCATTTTGAATTTATTGTCATTGCAAATTCGCTCGTTTCATTATCAAAATAGGGAAGTTGTACAAAAAACATTGTATGGTATTTGTGTTAAAAGTGATTTTATTTTGTTCGTGAAATTGTTCAATTCGCTCCGCTCATTTCACAAACGTTTTCACTCACAAAATAAAACCTCACTTTTAACACTCATATCATAAATAACTATTTGTTTAGTAAATAAGTGACAGTGACAAGTATGGTTTAAATAATTCAAAGAGCTACCGATATATATATATTCAAATTTTATCACATCTATAACTGGGGAATATTTCATTTCATTACACAAATTACACACTAACATGTCTGTGTTTGTGTGGTGAATGAATCAGTTGATTTAATTTTATACATTGTTCCTCTTATCTTATTATATATTTTTTTAACATTAAGATTATTGTATGAAGAATATAAAAAAATACACCATAAAATTCAACTGGTTCACAATGAGCAACTTTTTCTACAACCCCTTATTCAAACCCTTTAGTAAACAAACTGTTATTTGCAAAGTACTTACTTATGTCAAAGAACCTGTTTCACTTACACTATCTATACACTGTGTTCATTTGAAAAGGACCCACCCTTAATATTTCAGAAATGCCGAAATACGTTTTTACCGCTAATGTCATAAACGTCAGATTCACCACCACCCTTACTGGAAATACCCCTTGAATTTTTTGAAATGGCATTAGGTGTCAAGTGTCAAGCTATACCTCATTTAGAAGGTCTGACAAATCTCTATTCACTCATTTTGTTTTGCAGTATATACCGAGGTATATACCAGCATTCCATTGTAATTTAATGGTTGTTTAAAATTAGCTCTTTTTCGACTTTTCGCATTCCCCTGTATTATTTTGACAATATACTATTGTAAGGCATTCGCATGGTCATAATGATAAAAAAACTGCGAACTCAAGCAAGTAAAGTTCACCCGAGAGTTCACCACTTTGATATAGGGCCATACGACAATGGCAAACTAGTGGTTGGCCAGTAAGTAGATACCTGGAAATACATTTTGCCCAATTCACCCCCAATGCCATTTTGCCCTGAGGCCGTAAATTATATGATAATTCTTGACGGGCAATAGAATATAAGGTTCCCTGGAATCATTCCTCTATGCTACTTTGCTGTTGCTTACAGTTATTTAGGTACATATTCTGGAACAAACAGAGAACAAAGCCACAGCGATGCCAAATTTCTTCTGTCTTGTGAATTATCATCAGTTTTGAAAGAATACCATTTATCAATTCTAGAATTGTCTCCTTTTTCTCATTGTTCTACTCCCCCGTTTCCAAGGATTGGGTCCTTCTTGTGAAGGAGGAAAGTGACAGTTAGGAGAAAAAACATTTTATACAATACAATCAAATAAAATGGTAGTAATTGTTGAATGATTTCGGATTTAATATATTTATATACATTATTCCGAACATTATTCTTGATAAGACAAATACCTGACCAGCTTTTGGTGTACCGTATTGAAAAACACGTATCAGCAAGGTTATCGTATGGAAAACTGAAATTGTTATCATAACTCGATATATTTGCACTCTCTTGAACTTGAACGACGCATAAATCGAAAACATTTAAATAAAAAAAATGAAGGGAAATTTTTATTTCATTTAGAATTGTCATTTGTTAACTAGAAAAATCGTATGTGTGTGCATGTCGTTATTCTAAGTTGGCTTCACCGTGTGTCTTAATTACCTATAGTCATTGAAGTGAAATTTTTAAAATATTTTCCTCGATATTTTCCATGAAAATTCTAATAATACGTTAAATTCACGCACAGGCTCTGCCTAAGTGGGTTTACTTTTATTCAAAATCTTCTGTGTAGGTACTTTATTATTGTAAATTTAAATATGTTATAATAAAATTGTTATTATTAATATTAATACATAATTAGTCTTATTCTGCTTGCATTTTGCTAAAACATTGTTAATATTGTTATGGTTATAACCGAGGTTATAACATACAGCAAAATGGTCAAGAAATTGTGTATTTTGTTCCTGCCTTCATAGTTAAAATCTCGGTTAGAATTAATGGTTCATGGTTTAGTCAATAGCAATATTATAACCAGTAGCTTGAATTCTACTACTGGCAACACTATTTTTCGGCATTTAATAAGAAAAGAAGACGATTTATTTTGACTTTAACCGATTTTAACATATGAATTCAGGATTATTTGTTGTATAGGGGTCCTAACGGCTTTCAAAAGGTACACACTGTTTTGAGTAATACTAATAATACTATACTCACCTTGTATAACATTTCTTTAATGATTCCTCGATTTTGTGAGACAAATCGAAATTACCGTTAAAAATGATGATCAAAAGAAATAATTCACAACTTTAATTGCCCCATAGGGGTCTTCCTACGAGGTAGGAGCAAATACAGCTCCTCATTTTTCACCCTGTATATCTTTGATATGCCACACTTTATTGGGACATCCTGGATGTTTCAAAATAATTCTGACCTATAGTCTATTTTTACCAATAGGAGTATCATAACATTTGTATAAAATAAATATATCGGCTGTACAGTTATATTTTTATCTAATAACTTCTGGTATATAAAGACGTATATAAAGAGCATTGTGGCCTATTTGTTGTATAGATATAAGGGCTTAAACTTTGACTTTTAAACAACGTTACGTTCATAGATAATAATTTCTTACAAATATAAATCAGAAGGTGAACTGTCGCAACCAATATTTACAATTAGTGGCTCTATCATTTCATGAGTAATATTGTCGAACTTCCACATTTTCTCTTCTTCTTTAATCGTATGATTTACTGCCTTTTTCCCAGTTTCCAGGCTTCACATTATTTACTGCCTCCAAAAACAACTGTTTAACATCACTCATTTTGAAAGAATTCTTTTTTCTTGAAGCTTCTCCCTTTATCTGTGCCCATGCCAGTTCTATCGGGTTTAGTTTGCTTTTTCATATTTTTGGCCTCGTTTTTGGCAAATAGGCACCTATTGAAAATAATCTTGTGATACGGCTATGTAATCTTTAATACACAAAAGTCTTTTGGCCTGTCCAAACCTCATTCTATTGTTCTTTACAGCTTATGGTAATAAAATCAACCAATAAAAGACCGAAATTTGTTATCAGCTCGGGTATATTTATGATTATTTTTTTCACTTGTCAAAATCTGAAATTTTGATGATTTTAACCGAGATTTTAACCAATAGCAATACATTATTCTAGCCAATCATTCATTAGGTATTATACTGATAAATTAACTCCAATGTTAAAATGTCATATACCTGGAAATGTTATTGTCACTTTGACATTGATAAAAAAGGTGCATCCTTTTTATCGGATAAAAACTTCTCTTCCTCAATATCTAGTAAGCGGACGTCACTTCTACACAATGACAATGAGTCGCAAGTTTGGTTACTTATAATTTCACAGCGTTGTTGTTCATCCATATATTCTGTCGTTAATTTATCTTGCCAAAAAACACTCGAGCTTTTATTTTATCAGATAAATTTCCCTTTAACTCAAAGTTTTGCCAATCACTAATTTTACGAGAAAAACTGACATGATAAA